>JAJKFI010000126.1:2516544-2578594 GCA_029204185.1 Lerista edwardsae | reverse complement strand
TATTATTATTATTATTATTATTATTATTATTATTATTATTATTATTAATTTATACCCCGCCTTTCTGCCCCATGGGCACCCAAGGCAGCTTACAATATTAAAATACAATAAAACACAATACTTGACAAATAAAAACAATAATTAAAAACAGTATTAAAATAATTAAAAATCTAAAACAAGCCCTGTGGATCCTAAATATACAAAGAAAGCCAGCCAGCCTGTCAACAATTAAAAGCTTGTTGGAATAAAAAGGTCTTCAGCCCCTGCTGACACATTGCCAAAGAGGGAGCGGTTCTTAATTCAAAGGGGAGGGTTTTCCAAAGTCGGGGGGCCACCACTGAGAAGGCCCTATTCCTGGCTGCCATCCCTCTCACCCCCCAGATGACCTAAGAGTCTGGGCAGGATTATATGGAAGGAGGCGGTCCCTCAAATACCCTGGACCCAAGCTGTAAAGCATCCAAAGTCAAAACCAGCACTTTGAATTGGGCCCGGAAAGGAACCGGCAGCCAGTGTAGTCGCCGATGCAACGGCCCGACAGAGTCAAACCGATGTGCCCCAGGAACCACCTGAGCAGCCGCGTTCTGCACTAGCTGTAATTTCCGGACCATCTTCAAAGGCAGCCCCATGTCGAGCACATTGCAATAATTTAATCAATCTAATCTGGATGTCACTAGGGCATGGGTCACTGTGACCAGGTCCATGCAGCTCAGGTATGGTCGCAGCTGGCGAATCAGCTGAAGCTGAGCAAAGGCTCCCCTAGCCATCGCCGCCACCTGGGAATCCAGGTGCAGCTGCGAATCCAGGAGAACCCCCAAACTGCGGACCTGCTCCTTCAGAGGGAGTGCAACCCCATTCAGAGCATGGCGATAGTCCAATACCCGAGTTGTGGATTTCTGGACCAGAAATCCCTCTGTCTTATCCGGATTTAATTTCAGCTTGTTCGCCCTCATCCAGCCCCCAATTGCCTCCAGACAACGATCCAGGACCTCAACTTCCTCCTCAGAATCAGGGGGAAAGGAGAGACAGAGTTGGGTGTCATCAGCACTCCAAACCCCCAGATGACCTCTCCCAGCGACTTCATGTAGATGTTAAATAGCATGGGGGATAAGATGGACCCTTGCAGCACCCTGAACCTAAGAGGTCGAGGTGCCGAACAAGAGTCCTCCAGCACCACCTTCTGGGATCTGTCAGCCAGGAAGGAGTGGAACCACTGCAAAACAGTGCCTCCAAGCCCCAACCCGGCCAGCCGACCCAGAAGGACACCATGGTCGATGGGGTCAAAAGCCGCTGAGAGGTCCAGCAGGACTAACAAGGATGCACTCCCCCTGTCCATTCCCTGGCGAAGGTCATCCACCAAGGTGGCCAAGGCAGTCTCCGTCCCAAACCCCAGCCTGAAGCCAGATTGGAATGGGTCCAGATAATCCGTTTCCTCTAGTACCCTCTGAAGCTGGGACACCACAACCCGCTCAATCACCTTTCCCAGAAATGGGATATTCGAGACTGGCCGAAAGTTGTTTAAGTTAGTGGGATCCAGGGAGAGTTTCTTCAGGAAAGGGTGAACCAGCGCTTGCTTCAAAGCAGGTGGCAACACCCCCTCCCTCAGAGATGAATTCACCGCCCTCCCCGTCCACTTGGCCAGCCCTTCCCGGGCAGCTCTAATTAGCCATGCTGGGCAAGGGTCGAGTGGGCAAGCAGCAGGTCTCACACTCCAGAGAATCCTGTCCACATCCTCAGGCTCTACAAGCTGGAAAGAATCTCAAATAGTAGGATAGACAGGTTCCCCGGGGACATCACTAGATATGCCCACAGCGGTGTCCAAGTCATGCCGAATCTGATCGACCTTCTCTGCAAAGAATTTTGCAAACTTGTCACAGCAAGCCTCCATGTGCTCCTCCCTGCCAGTAGGGGGGGGGCGTGATGTAAAAGACTACGGACCACATGGAAGAGCTCAGCCGGACGGTTCTCTGCAGATGCAATGGTGGCAGAGAAGTGTGCCCTCTTAGCCGCCACCACCGCCCTAGAATAAGATCTTAAGTGGGCTCTGGCCCGTGTCTGGTCATATTCAGCACAAGTCTTTCACCACTGATGCTCTAGCCGTCTGCCCTGCCACTTCATTGCTCGCAGCTCCTCAGAAAACCAAGGAGCCGCTCTTACTCTGCGACTGGGCAGGGGACACTCGGAACTGATCTCATCCAGGGCCCTGATCATCTCCCTATTCCAGAGATCGACCAGGGTGCCGGGTGGGTCTCCAGCTCTGGCAACTCCTATCAGTGCTTGTTGAATTCTATTCACAATGTCATGCACGAACACACCAAAGAGCCAATCCCCAAAACTGAATTAAGTCCCTAGGAAGAAGATAAAAATATCATGGACAGCCTATCCCCAGACCTGCATGTAAGCAGCAGCTCAAGTTCTAATGAATATTAGGATATTTTGGCACTGGTGTGGACACTCTACTTTATTCAACTCCTCCCTTGTGCAGAGGTTCCCAAACTGAGGCATTGACGTTCACTACTCCTATAAAGGGAGTGGCGACATTGTGGCAGCGGCACTGACAAGACTGCACTGCAGCCGCGAAAAATGGTTTTTACTTATCAGTGATAGTACCACCCCTCTGCTGGGTCCCCCTCTGTGAGCCTCCCTGCGCCTCAAAACGGCTCCCTGAGGCAATTGTGACTCACTTCCTGAAGAAATTGCAACTACTTTTTTGAAAATGGAAATAGGTCAGGATCACTTCAGGGAGCCATTTTCAGGCATGATGGGGCTCACCGGGGGGGGGGGGGCTGTGAATCTCTTTTTCACAGTTGCAGCTCAATCCTGGTGGTGCCATTGCTGCTGTTGCCCTGCCCCCACACCAACTTACAGAGGTCCCAACTCTCCTAGAGAATTTGGGAAGTTATGTCCTTGTGGGCTACTGGAATAAGTCAGAGCTGTCCCCCCTCCCCATGTTCACTCACAGTGCATGGAAGCTGACATGCCAAAGCTTGCGAGAGACTGTCCTCTGGAAAGTGTGCCTCTTGCTTTTCTCTTCAAACACCCTCAAACCCCCCCCCCAAGCTCTTCCACCAGATTGGGATCAAAAGAATTCCCAGCTATATTTACATAATTAGAATGTCTGAATTTTTTCTACCAAAACATGATCCTTGTGTCCAAATAAATTAAAGAAAGACTGTAAGGCAGCAGCAGTAACAGAAATATGTTCCAGAATTCCTACAGGAATAGTTAAAGAGTTGCAGAACTCCAACACAGGTGGCTTCACTGACCACAGTCCTTTTATGAGCGAATCAGCAATTGGAAAACATTACACGCTCAGCAACAAAGGTGCTTTGTGCTTCTCCACATGCGCAGTGCTTTGGGAGATGGGTGGCTCAGAGGAACAATCATAAGACCACAGCAGATCAGTTCAACATACTGAAAGGACAAGAAAATAGTAACTGCAATGGTAGTGAGGGAAAACCTGAATCCAGACCTCCAGTACCACAGACCTACCAAACTTCAGAATGTCAGTAGAAGTTTTGCCCAAAGGTCAACAAGAAAGTTAGTCTTTTCACCAGCCTCCAAGGAATCAGATGCAGGCATCTGGTTATCGTGTGTGCTTCCTGAGGCATCTGCTGGGCCACTGTGAGATACAGGAAGCTGGACTAGATGGGCCCTTGGCATGATCTAGTGGAGCTCTTCTTATGTTAGGGCTTTCATGTGTGCTTAATAAGATGTGTGCTGAATAAGATATCCAGACTATTCCATCTGCTCAAGATTTGTGCCATATTCAAGTGTTCAGCGTAGGAGTTCTCTTGCCCATCTGTAAGCGAAATGTACTGTTACATCTTGATGGGGCCCATATCCCTCCAAACAAAGATGGAACCCATTCTTCTCTGGAATTGAAGAGATCCCTGTTCTCCCCCCCCCCCAGACTCTATGCAGTTGCAGCAGCACCCCCCACAGCAAACATCCCCTAGTTTCAGAGGAAGAAAACACAGTATCTACTGCTGCATAGTAAGCATTAAAGTCCCCACAGTGTCTTGGTACAACCCTGGACCAGCATCCACTACTCTTGATTTAGACCAGTCTTGTGCAGAAACAATGGTTAGGAGGACTAGCATACATAGCTACCCATAGCATACTTTAGCCATCGGATTTGATGAAGGAACTCAGCCAGAAAAGGCAAGGAAGAAACAAGCAATTGATCAGGTGAGGGATAAGTAGTTAATCCAAGGCAGACAGATGATTAAAGTCCCTGAACCAATCAGACAGTAAATACCACCATGACCCCAACCAAGGAAACTGCTTACCGGAATGACTCTGTGCGGTTGATCAATGGCTGACAAGGCGGGGGAGAAATGTATATTATTGGTTCCTCAGAAACCACCATAAGTGCTTTATTATCCGAAACAGTATTCTTATATCTAGAAATAAAAAAAATCTTTAATTGTTAAAACTACTTTAAAAGCTTTTGTGTATGCTTTTGAGTAATCAAAGTTTCACATATATATTACCTTGATATTATCTTTACAACAACTTTTATTATCTCCATATTGCAGCCAGGGACCTGAGGTTGAGGAGAAGGGGCTTGCCTAAGGCCACCTAGTAAATTTGCGGCAGAAATGCAATTCCAATTGAGGAAGTCCCAATTCATAACTGAGGGTTTGAATCTGGCATAACTGACAAATCCTGGCTCCTCTCCCCTCCCCGGGCTACCCTGCCCACAGCACTGCCTTCCCCCCCCCCCGTACACCCCCCCCCCCCCCCTTCCCCTGCCAAAAAATGGCCCCACTCTCGCTCCAAACTGGCCAAATGTACCTAGCGGTCCTGCGGGCAGTGCTGCGCCAACACTGCTCCCTGTGTTGGTCCAGAACCTGTTGCGCTGACACAAATGTGCCTTATAGCACATTTGCAACAGTGCTGGGGCCAACACAGCAGACATGCATCAGCCCAACGCAGTGCTTAGATTGTGCTGTCACTCTCTTACCTACAATGACACATCAGATCTTTTTTAACAATACTGTTTAATGCTATTGTATTTAACACCACAAGACATTCCAATTTTGGCCAAATCATGCCCCTATGGCCTTTTAAAAATCAGTGCCCCACTGTAATCTAGAGCAGGGCATATGAAATTGACAGACATCTAAAAAAAAAAGGTGTGGAAGTCTTTATCCTGAAGGTAGTAAATGAAATAAAGAAAATGAGGGAGAGAAGCCACAAACAAGCCTGAGCAACAGTAATAAATTGGGGGGGAGCAAGAACAGCCCAAGAGGCAGGAGAATTAGGTAACTATAATGTCACCGCAGCTCATGGAAGAGATTGAGGCAAGAAATAGAAGATACTTGGAAGTAGTTTAAAACTGAGGTCATCGAATGTGGCCAGAAAAAGAGTTATTGGAAGCTCAAGAAGAGCAGCAGACTCACTGAAATGAAATGTGAAAAAGTCAGACCAAAGAACGGTCAAGAAAAGAACTGGAGGCAGCAGGTGTAAAACCAAACAAATCATGCCAAATCAACACAATTTCCTAGAATTGTACATAAGAAGTTATAGAGACAAGATAAACTGGGGGAAAGGAAGGTAGTAGAAGAAAATAACAGAAGGGAAATGCACATCTCCTCCATCAGGTCCCTTTACACTGGCAATCTAGGTCACCAGCAAGTCAATACACACCACAGACACAATCAGATCGGCAAAGCCAAAGGTATCGCGAGTCAAGATACAGGAATGTGGCAAAAGTATGTGTTCCATGGTTAGCACTTCTTAAACCCTGCCTTTGCACAAAGTATTGCAAAGACGTTACAAACACTCTTGTCTTGCTGCCTGCTTTCCAAAACATTCTCATGCTTTCAGCACATCTGTGGCTAGATATTTAAAAGAAGAAGAAACGCTACTAAGAGGAAAGGCTCTGATAGGATGGAACAACCCATTAGCGAAAACTCCAAAGCTTCAATCTGGAGATGATTAAGCGCACATTTACCCATTGCAAATATCTGCAACTAGCCAACAAGAATATTAGCAATGGAACAGGAATGCTACCCAGGGAGGCCATGGACCAGATGGCAGCTACAGGCTCACTTGGAACATCAGGATCAAATGCATATAAATGGAGCCAGTTAAGAAAAAGGTGCTACCCTGACATTTCAACCTCTGTTGATACCCTAAAGCACTGGTTCTCAACCTTTGTCTGGAATGTTACCCACTTAAGGAGGGTAGCAACCTGACAAGGACCTGTAGGTGCTGATACTAAGGCACTTTTGGTTTTCACTTGCTGCTGCCACTGAATCCTTTTTATGTACACACATTCAATGGCAGCAGCAAAACCCAGAAATGCCATACTAGTAGCATCTACACATCCCCAGTCAGGCCATTGCCCTTGTTAAGGGGTAGCATCACAAACGTTGGGAACGCTTGCCCTGGGGCAAATACCTGGGGAAATTACTGAATTTTAGTTAAAATTACTGAAATTTATTCTGGGTTGTTGGGGGGGGGGCAGACATTCTAAGGCATATGAAGGTCAGGATTATCTGACAACCATAATCTTAATATCTGATTTAAGGAGCAGATTTCCTCTGCATAGGTTCAGAGCGCAATCCCACACTATGCCGGCCTAGTACTGCTGACATAGCAGGGCCATATCCCATGACCTATTAGGAGGCAGCAGCAGCAACATATAGGACAAGGGAAGGTTTTCCCTTTACACCTGCATAAGCCCCAGTCACTCCTATGGGCCTGCTCGGATCTGCGCCAGCAAAATAGCAGGCGCAGAGGAACGTGGACAGGAGCAGCCCGAACTGGGGCCGCCCTGACTGGAAACTGGCATTAGGATTTAACACTATGGCCATCTTGCATCACAACTGCGTCACAACCCGTCTCCACCCACTGCGCCGCCCAGTTACACCCCCAGAACGCCCTTGCGGAGGCCTTGCACCGACTGAGGAATAGAGAGCAAGAACTGATAGGTTTAAAAAACAGCCACTATCATCCAAGGCCAGACTTCTTATAGCCCCAACAGGATCCTGACAAGACCTTCTTCTTTAAAGTGGTGCTTCTCTTACATTTAGCAGGTAGGCAGCAACTGCCTCCATTTCAACTGCCTCCATATCAAGGGGAACACTGTTGCTAATGTCTTCCTTTTGTTTTTTTAAATTGTGAGCCCCTAGGAACAGGGAACCTTGTGTTGTGTTTTAAACTTCTTTTTCTCTTTTTGCTATTTAAACTGATTGAAAACTACTGTTAAAGAGTAGTTAATTTAATTAATATTAATAATTACAATTTTAAACTCCACCACTGCAAACTTCCTTTTATGCTCAGGTGTTTCAGTCAGAGCTCCAAAAACAGCAGTCTGGCCCTAGTAACAATAAAATACGTAACAATTCTTTCCCAATTGCACTTTTGGCAGTAGCTATGACATTTGGAACAGACAGCACAATTTATTTTACAGGCACAGGAACAGTTCAAATATGTTTTGTAGCAGAATTTGGGTTAGCTGCTCTTAAGCTGTTTCAAGCTGATTTTGTCTGGGCACCCCCAGGGCAGTGGGAATGGTTCAGGAGCAATCTCAATCACCAGTGTTACAATCAGCACTGCAGTATTGATCAAGACTTCAATCATATCACAGAATCAAGATCCAGAGCGTGTGCTTTTATGCTCACCCATCATTACTTTTGTCATCTGTTTCCTGAGGTAAGCTTTCAGAGAATTCAAGAAGGTGCCTGCTCTGGTGAGCAGGGCTAGCACGAAGTTCAGTAGAATTGAGGCCCCATTCCAGCATGCTGAAAGCAAAAGACCAAGCTGTCAGTTTAATCTCTGCTACAAGCTATATGACCACAAGGATAGTATCAGGGCAGCCAAGACAGAACCCAGCTTTGCAGTTACCCATCCTATAGTGCAGTGGTCTTCAACTTTTTCTATGCCGCAACCCCCAGTAAAAAAAAAGAGATTAGGGACGCACTACTGATCCTGCCCTCCTCCCACACCTTGCCACTCACCCTGCCCACATCATTTCGTTCCCATCCCTGTTCCAATGCAACTACCCCATATGAAGAACACTGATGTACATTATTAAAATTCCTTTTATACAGGTTGACACTCCCTTCTCCAGACTGCTTGGTATGGGAAGGTGTCTGGATTTTGGAATAATTGCATACGTATAATGAGAAATGCTTCCTCTTTGCTCTTTTCACTGTTACCTATTTGGGTGTCTGCTGGCCTCATTGACATTTTTTCAACTATGTTTGTCTGTGGTGTATACACAATGCATACACCACAGAGCAGAGAATAGAACTCACAGTCTGAACATGGGAATGAGCACAAGACCTTATTTCTAAAGAAAGTTTTAAAAAGTCTTGGATAAAGTTGCCTGGATTTTTGAATAGTCTGGATTTCGGATGTCCGGATAACGATTCATCAACCTGTACTTGCATGGTTCTTTTCCCCCTACCCCTTGTCTTAACAATCTTATGAGGTAGCAGCCTGAAATACTGTGACTGGCCCAACATGTCAGCCAGTGAGCTCAAGAAATAGGATTCGAACCTGGAGGCTACTCCCAATTCACAGCAGTTCCCATGACATGGGCACAGACTTCACCTTTTCAGACCACTGTGTTCCTTTCCTTGCTGTTTATTGCCTCCAAGGGATCAAGCTTGCTTGGTTCTCCCCCCCCCCACCATCACCTCTTCACAACAACCCTGTGAAGCAGCTAATCTTCCTGGCTATAGTTTTCTCTCTAGAAATGAGACTTGGCTCACTCAAGGAACCTGCTGCCACTTGGTCTGCCTATCCCCCAGTCCTCTACTTGTAGAAGCTCTGCCTGGGGTATTTGGATTTAGAGTTAATTAAGTCTGTCTTAACTCTCACTGTTGACTGAAGACTCCTAATCAGTCATGATTCACCTATCAGAGTACTGGATTAGCAAAGCAGCCAGGACCGTGAGCTACAAAATCCTATACAGCAGTTCCCAAACTCTCCAGGAATTTGGGAACCATTTATATTAAGTGTTTGTGGGGATAGGGAATGGCAGCAATGCAATCATCCCAATCACATCTCTGCTGGCAACAAAATGGGGCTGTGGGACTTACTGATGCCTGCCCCAGCATCTTTGAGGGGCAGGGAGCCTCACAGACCCACTGCAGGGCTCCCTGTGCATCCAAAAACTAAAAAATAATAATCATGACCCACTTCCAGTTTTACGATCGCAAACTAGAAGTGGGTCATGATTATTATTTTTTAGTTTTTGGATGCAAGTCTGAAAAAAGCCTCTTTGCCCAGCGCAGCAGCACAATCCTGGGGTCACATTGCTGTCTTCCCCCTCTCCCTGCCCCTTAAAGGGGCAGAAGCAGTTGCTCCCCAGGGTGGTGTGTTGTGACCTACCACTCTGGGAACCACTGCACTAGGGTATGGAACACAAGATTTAAATACTGGTTATGCATTTCTTTTCACACTTGCCCTGACAGTCTCATTTACCAATTGCTATCAGATCCCATGCCCCTAAGTGGCTTAAATGAGTTTGGGAGAAGGAAAGATAACTGGGTTTCTCCCCAGATGCCCTAATTATCCTTCTGGAGATGGAAGTACTTAGGTAGCGGAACCAAAGACTCCTAGACATTGAGTTTCAAACCCTTCACTCTACCACCGCCAAGGTCCATTCCCCCTTACTCTTCCATATTTTGTGACCTTTTAGTAATTCTTCTTATCTCTCTTTTTTAACAGACCTGAAGGAGCGACAGGCAGTATCATGCGCTAGATTCAACATCCGTCCCTCCCAAGTGTCTTCGGGAAGATACCAGAGGCTCCCATTCCCTGACCGTTGTTGCCCCTATAACTCCATGTTGTTGCCGTGGAGTCTCTTTCCCACATCCTTTCTGACTGTGCTATCCATGTGGAAGCTTGGGCCATGTATTTAGATCCAGCCCTAAAAAACTAGCTAGGTCTCTTGGACATAGTGAAACTGACCTTCTTCCTCAGTCATGCCCACCCCCAAGAAGTTATTGGGAGATAAGAGTGGCTAAATTTCTTTTGCTAATAGTGCAGAAGTTCCTGGCTAGATTTCTGTAAATTGTATGTATGTATGGTTGACACCTCCCTCCAAGCAGTAGTTTGTATGCCAATAAAGGTTTCTCTCATCTAGTTGGAGGGCCTCTGATGTAGAGCAGAGTCCTCAAGCAAGCTCATATAGGAAGAGGCAAAGCCCATCATACCTGGATCCATTTAGGCTTATAAGTGTCAAAACTAACACCTTGAACCCAGAAACAATTTAGTAGCCAGGGAAGCTGGTAAATCATTATTGTACATGATCCCCTAACAAAACCTTAGCAACTGCATTCTGGCTGAATGTAAGTTTCCAGACTTTTTTCAACAGCATTTCCACTCAAAGTGCGCAACATTAATCCAACCTAGGGTTCAAGATGGCTACTTGCTAGCAGGCCTGCATCTGTGTCTGTGCCAGTGTTTTCTTTTATGACCAAGGGGTTTTTCCATATCCAGTTTGTGTTGACGTGAAACCCGTTGACTGGATTTTAAAAATATTTTGTAGGGACTATCTACCAGGATTGAATTGGATTATAAACCATGGGGCGAAAGAGTATGAGACAGCGAGCTGGCAGTGGCTCCCTGAACAAGGCTTCAAAACAACTTAGGTTAGACCAATGGACTGAGACTCAGACAGTAAGTGAAATCTATAATTTTGGCTCTCCTAACAAGTTTGCAAATCTGGAGAATGAAAACGGGGGCGGGGGAGATATTTGTATCACAGGAGAGCTCCCCTCCTACTGCGAGTGAACCTCAAGTTGCTGAACTGACTCACCAAAGGGCACCAGCGTCCATGGAATAAATAATTAGATCAAAACAAAAGGACCTCAGGGGCTCTGAATCAATTAATGAACATCTCCTGGTCCTAATGGGAGAATATTTTATCATCTCCGGCAGAACAGTTCTGTCAATTTTCCAAAAACAAATATCTGATCAGACTGAAACATTACAGGAGCAGTTTGTCCGAAAGATCCTGATAAGCCCTCCTAATAGCCACCGTTATCTCAGAACATGTGCATATAGCAAGTAAAGGGTCCTGGTCTAAAAAGTTTGAATACCACTGCTGTAGGGGGGCAGCAAACAAATCTTGCACTTAGGCATTCCAATTAAGTCAGGCAAATTGGCTAGATTTTTCAATCTTCTTCAACATCTGAAGGAATGGTGTGCATATTCACAGGCAAGGTGTAATGCTATGCCTTCAGCTATATTATATGGCAGATTCTTTATTATATTATGATTCCTCTCGCCAAGAGGCAATGTACCTGTGAGTTGGGAAGTGTGGAAACACTTGCCCATATGGTGCTATATTGTCCTCTTCATGGAGGCCCTCAGAAAAAAATACCTTGACCCACTGTGAGAAAATATGGGGTTTGGCCTGATTTAGATAAAATTCAAATACTACTAACTGCAGAGACTCCCAAGATCCTAAAGAGTGTCACAATTTATCTACTTCTGATTGTCAAGTCCCAAGAAAACAGTCTCCCTGCTTCGGAAGCTAGTTGTCCTATGTTTTAAATTGTCTGCTTCATATTGTACACATTATGTATTATTATGCCAATAAAGGTTCCTAAAGTAATCCAACCTAAATTTACACAGCTGTAAAAGGATTGAGACACTTGGGCTGGATTGAGACACCATGTGAATGGCACTGAAATAAAAATGTTTATTCTCAGTGGTGAAATCACTGAGAATTCTTTGATTAGATGAATCTTTCTGGCTACCTCATATTCTTTAGCATTCTCCCCTTGTGAAAATATTTGGCACAGAAAATAATGTGCTGCAACTCTGATAGTATATTTTTAATTATCAAGAATATTTATATACTGCTTGTCAACAAAAATGTATACAAAGCAGTTCGCTGGAAAAATCAAGTAACAGCCCAATCTTATGAAGTGCCGAAAAGTGCATTTTGACAGTGGAGCAGCATTGGCAGGAAGGCTTAGGCCATCCTGTAGACACCACATTCCACCCGACAGCCACCAGAACAGGTAAGTGCTGCACCTGGTGGCAGAGGGAGGACAAAATGGAGGCGGTTTCAAGGTGAAGGGGAGAGAGTGGAGCAGGCTGCCACCCACATTGCCTAAAGGTAAAGGTTTCTCCACAACTGAAAGTAGGGGGCGGTGCTCATCTCTGTTTCTAAGCCTGTAGAGCCAGCATTTGTCCAAGGACAAGCTTCCATGGGCATGTGGCCAGCATGACTATATGCCGTAACGCACGGGACGCTGTTACCTTCCCACCGAAGTGGTCCCTATTTATCTACTTGCATTTTTAGGTGCTTTTGAACTGCTAGGTTGGCAGGAGCTGGGACAAGCAATGGGAGCTCACTCCGTCGCGCAGTCTTGAACTCCCAACCTTCCAGTCAGAAAGCCCAGCAGCAGCGGTTTAACCCACTGCGCCATCACGTCCCCCCACATTGCTTAAGTTGGTGCAATTTGAAAAATGGACAGCGACCTTGTGAGGACATCAAACATTTGTGGGGAGCAGCAAATGAAGAACAGCAGTTGCCCTCGCTCTCATCTCTGCCCCTTACCTTAATCAGCATAGCAGACTTGACATAGCTCAATGACACTTGGTACTTAGCTGTACTTCATTTCCCTGGGCTGAGTGTCAGATTGATAACTTGGAAAGCCAACCCTGCCAGCAAGTTTAACTGGATTTGATTTGCAAACCTGGCTAAAAAACAAACACTGTGCAATTAAAATGTCAGAATTTTTTTTAAAAAAATCTAAATTATACAGTAACTGCTCTGATCCAGCCAACAGTGATATCATGCAAAACACGTGCCTGGTTATAAAAGTTTTCTAAGGACAGAATAATCCTTGAATTAGAGCTGGAAAGCTTCCAAGCAGCAAAAATGAAAAACTAAAAAGAACAGCAAATGCCAGGAGCACACAGCTTTGCGCTCCAGGCAGCCTTTCCTTGCCAGCTGACCTGCTTAAGGCGCCATCTACTGAGACACTTGGACAACAACAGCAGAAGCCAACCCTGATAGTTACAAACTACTCCTCTGATGTTATGGACTATACCTTGGACCAACGCTGAAATTTTAAACAATGTATGATTTGTAGACAAAGTAAACAAGTTAAAATATATCTTGAAAGGTGAAAAGTCTGAGAACTTTCAAGATAAGCCATGTGACACTTATTCAAAGGGTTGGCTACATCCCTAGTGCATTACTTAAAGCTAATCTCTGGTTTTGCTAATACAGTACAAAATACAGCCTCTTCTGCTCTCAATCTTATAAGAAACTTGTGTGTTTCAGTTACTACCAGAAACAGATCCAAATAACCACTAGTTTTACACTATCAAAATGAGAGTAGCTATTGCTTCTTTGTATGCTTTGTATCCAGAAATTTTTTTGTATTCCGCACAAACAGAAAATTCCTGAAGCTGAAGGAGCCCAGGGCTCCAGCTGTGACAAAATTGTGACCACTGGGTTCTGAGGCTGCTGAGGCTACCACCAGGGTATCCTCAAGGTAAGGAAGCATTTGCCCGTACCCTAGATAACACTGCTGCAGTGCCAATGGGTATCTTCGGCTCTGCAACCACGTTTGAGAGGGCGCAGAGCCAAGGAGACCCATATCAGGCTTCCCAGGTCATGAGAGGGGTTAGGATTTGGCATCAAAGGCTGCCTTGCCCCCACCCCCGTGCAGGCCCTCTCATCCCCTTCCCCAACCAGTTCTGCCCTCCCCCCACCTCAACAAGTCGCACCACTGCCTGGCACCATTGCTTACTCCCAACGGTGGCATGGCTTCACAGCACTGGCTTAGCACCAGCACTCCTCTCCAGGTGCTGTAAACATGCTTTATGGCATATTTATGACACTTGGAGCTGGTGGTACAAGCATATGGCTAGCGACAATGGGCTCGGGTTTGAGCCCTTAATCTGGAAAGGGTTTCCAGAATCACCATTTTCAGACTGTCACATATTGGCAGATAGGACTTCTATTCTCTCGTTTTCCCTCGTGATGAAAATTACCTACATACATAACTAGATCTTTGTTCAGCTTAACCAGGCAAGCCTGGCCCAAGGCCTAAAAACCACCTGCACAATTATCAGCAAAAGCATTTAAAAATGTCCTTGGTGTATCAAATCTAGCTTCCCACTTCATCTTATTTGAGTGATATTAACTCCGTTTTTCAGCACTGCTGGTTGCACACATGGCATGCTCACTTGCAATGCTCTTTACCACTTTCAACTGACACGCCCTGGAAAGTAATGGCTACCACTGTTATCTTTACCACTGCTATCTTTAAGTAAACATCCAGGCTAGATGAGCTTGGATGGCTTTAAAAGAAGCTTGGACAAATTCATGAAGGTGTGGTCTATCAAGGACTATTAGTCAGGATGGACAATATATCTGGAAAGGACCTTCTTGTTTTTCTTAAACATATTTAATTGTCTAGAGAAGATTGCTGAAGGTGGAACTCATCATTATCTTTGTTTTTATCTCTCATTTTTATTGCTAATTTGTTTTATTAGCGGCCTTGAAATGTTCACCAAAAAAGGTAGGATGTAAATATTTTAGGTCTTTAAGAATTTAATTGGTAAGAAGCATAAACAGAGAGCACTATCAGCTTTTTATCATGTTTCTGAGCCTGAAACCATTTCTCTGTTACTTGCCATTGCTGTGCTATCTGAACAGAAAAATTGCTCAAACTCAAAATGGTTGGGATATCCTAAACAGGCTTGGACCCACCTTTCAATATCTCCTACCAAGGTTACTGGGTAGAGGCACCTTGGTTGTTGTCAGTCACTCCAGGACTCCATGGGAGGAGGTAGCCCTAGTCCTGCAACTACATACAACCTCCCTGCATCTAGAGCTCACTGCCCTCCAGAAGGAGGCTCAAAAGACACTGCTACACCCCGGGGGTGGGGAGGGAAGGAAGCTGAGAGACTGCCAGTCACATACCTCCTTATATTTGAAGTAGCCTACTACTGAGTACTGGATGCAAGGGAGTGGCAACAGGATCCAAGCATCTTGTTGTCTCATGTCTCCCTGGGGCACCTGGTGGGGCCACTGTGAGATACAGGAAGCTGGACTAGATGGGCCTTCGGCCTGATCCAGCAGGGCTCTTCTTGTGTTCTCATGTTCTTATACCCTAGGCGCTTCCTGCTCAACTCGGACCACATGGGACCCTGGATAGATGGTCAGTCCACTGACTGCCCCAGGAGTGACCCGTGACTGAAGCTGGAAGACATCTCCCTCCCCTGGGAAACTGTCTGGGGAGAAGACAAGCTCAGGGGACAGACCCCAGCTCAGCCCTGAGGCCAGGAGAACACATCACTCTGCTGAGGCCAGTCCTGACAGAGACAGCTGTACTCCAGCACCATATGAGCTAGAGTTGCCTGTGAGGGAACAACCTCGCAGGGGGAAGGCACCCCACCCAGTGATGGGATCTGGGAATGAGGAAGCAGAACGCTGAGCGAGACTTACATGTGATTGGCTGACCATCCGTTCCGTTCCGCAGCTGCCCTGGCCTCGGCGGGGCACCTGCTCACCAGGAGGGACAGGTGGGGGTCGCGCCGGGTGCCTGGGCAAGCAGCGGTGGGGCGCGCCAACCAGGGGCAGCCCCCCTGAGGACAGGACAGGAGGCGGAACAGACGGGCTGCCAATCACGCGTAAGTCCCGCCCAGCGTTCCGCTTCCTCATTCCCAGATCCCATCACTGACCCCCACCCTTCTTATTGTTGGACTAACTTAAAAATGACTATTGTCTACCTTAAAAATGCCTACCTTAGTTTGTAACTGCAGACACTCATGACCTTATTTGTGAGTAAACCTCTTGCTCAGAAATTTTCATGTCAGCCTGTTTTGCTGACAATTTTGAGTTCAATTTTGTTTTGAGTTCTCCCATGGAGGAGAGACAGACATCATGGTTGCAATTCTCTTACCACCAGTTGTGGTGAGGGAAAATAATTGCCCTTATTTTTTCCAGCACAATGTCTTTCACTTAGCTGTTTACCAGTATGTCTTTTTGCTTAAGATTATGAGTCCCTTTTTGGGAGTGGAATACATTTTTTCCCCCATGAATTCTGCTGTGTAAACTACTCTACAGCTTTTTTTTAATGTTGTTGAAAAAATTATATATAAATCTTAAGAATAATTCCTGCTTAGTGACCCAAGCTCCCAAGTGATGCTGAAAAGAACCTCACCTTAGTCTATCATAATTCAGCATTACAAAGGCTAGCAGCACCATCACACAGAGAGCTCTTCTCTTCGGAGGGGAGACTTTGAGATTCTGGTTCTGAGCAAAATGAGAAAAGTAAGAGAAAATAATGAATATGAGCAACATTCTTTCATGGCTTTCAGCATTAACCACATTATTAATTAGTGTCACAAGACATTAGTTTATAATTGATTAACAATGTTCATTTTCCTCACATGCATTCAGACAAATGCTACATTCAGCATCCACTGTGATGCTTGACAGCAAGACTCTTGTTGTCGTCCAAGAGGGGAAACACCATTTGATTAATTTAGATCTTTCAATGGTATCTGATCTTGAGGTGCTGGCAACATAACTGTAAACTCTAATCAGTGTAGTGACAAGCATACAATGAATAATTACTGGTTTTGAGCCTTAAAAGGGATCTAGCTTAAACACCTTTCAGGTTTGCTGCGGCAAACTGTGCAGACAGAGGAGAGGATACAGTGTACTACTGGCATACAACTCTCCTTTCCTCCTTGCAGGGCAATCAAAACTGAATTCATCCAAAAAAAGAAAGAATGCATTGAAGCTGACAGATCCTGCAGTCTAGACATACTTAGTAAACCAGATTCTGTGGCCAATTTCCAGAATCCCACAAACTGAACTACAAAAGGCAAACTACATATCCTATTAGTGCAGAATAGAGCTGCTAGGTAACCAACTGGAACTGGCTTTAGAGAACATATTGCGTCAGCTGCGAGCCAGTTTATAAGTACACTTCCATGTACTGATAATTACCTTTAAAGCTCTCAAAGACCACAAGGCAGCCAGGTAGGCCTGAACTCGTAATCATCTTCAGAAGCCCTTCCCAAGGTTCCCCCTCTCTTCTGAAGTCAGACCAGGGGGAGTGGGTTTGCACCCATTATGGTGCCCTATAATCTGGATCGCCCTCCCAGCATCAAACCAAGCGCATTTCCAGTGCTGGGCAAAGTTCTTGTTATTTGTCCAGATGTTCCAGCACATCAGGGAACTTGTTTTTATAGGCTCTACCAGATTTTGTTTCTCGTGTGATTATACTGCATTTAATCATGCCTGTCAGCTGCCTTGGGAGATTTAATTAGGTGTACCAGGTAAATAAACTACTCCAAAATACATTTTTCTACAATCTCCTACCTCCATTGCCAATTCATCCAGCTGCTTCTTTAGTGAGCCATTCTCTCTCTTAAGGTGATCATTCTCCAACAAGGCTTGCTTCAGCCTAACTTCCAAGCCCAGCAGATATTCCTTTTTCTTTCTGCGTGACTGACAAGCTGATTCCCGGTTTTTTATCATACGTTGCTGCCGTTTCAGAACATTTGTCTGTGGAACAAGACAGGGAAATTGGTTAAAACCAGGAATACTGCCATGCAGCAGGTATCACTACACACAAATCAGCAGCAACAATTTACAGGTAACCCCCACTTTCTGATAAGACTGCAAAAACAAGCAAACCAACACCAATCTGTCTTTCAACGCATTTCAATTATACCTGCAAGTCATTCATTCAATGCAAGGTCCACTCTTTCAACTTATTTCATCGTATTTCCATCCTCTGTGCTGTTATAAAGGCAAAAATTGCCCTCCACCATGTATATTATTATTATTATTAATTGGCTTTATATCCCACCTTTCTGCCCGAAGGCACCCAAGGCGGCATTACAACAAAGGAAACAATAAAAACAGAATTTAACATTAAAAACAATTTTAAAACAATATTAAAATACAATTTAAAAATTTAAAAAACAACAAGCCCCGTGGATCATAAGATTTAATCAAGATATAGCCTGTCAACAGTTAAAAGCTTTTTGAAATAAAAAGGTCTTCAGCCCCCGCAGAAACACTGTGATTCAAGCTGTTTTGTTAGTGTGTGAGATACCAACTTTAGCTTTTTGTCTATTCCCATCCCAAGTGTGTTAAAGAGAGCCTATTTGCAACAATCTTGGTGTGACAGCAGGAATTTTCAAGCTAAAAAAGCATTGCAAGCAACATTTGCAAATTAAAAAAAAAAAAAGAACAGGTTCTGCTTTTGACAAGTTTCCAGTTTCTGCCAGTTCTTTGGTTCCTAAACTGTCAGATGAGCGGGGGACACCTATATTAGAAAAAGCAATTTTTATGAATTCCAGAAGATGTTCTTAATTTCTATGATTGCTTCAATCCAGGCCCTACATCACCCTTCTCTGCTTGATAAAGACAATGTTTCCTTATAAGTAACCTCCCATTGCACTCTGCTGTGGTCTGTCTGAGCTTGATTTATTATTCCTACTGATTCATAAATTATAAATCTAGTGCTTCCCACACTTATACCAGTAATTACATTTTTTGTGTTTTTAAAGGCCCCACTTCCCCCAGGGTCTTTTATAGGCTAGTTGCTTTCTTACCAGGAAACTGACAAACAAATTGACAGCACAATAATATATACCAAACTATCACTTGGATTCTCAAGTGATAATCTCCCCTGAGCCTTGTGATGGACGCTAGAGGCTACATCGTTCATGAAGGTCACCTTACAATGCGCTCAGATCTCACTGGACGCTGGTAGGCTGTATCATCCATAGAGTTGCCTGAAATGCTGTCTGATGATTAAAATTCCATGCCTAAAGATGCCGTTGTACAAGCTTCATACCTGAAACGGATGTAAGTCTATGCCTGGAGATGCCCCTTAATACGGAGAAGTGCTCCTGCAAGTTGAGGCTAATATGTTTTAAAGTAGACCAATAAAGCTCTTTTATGCCAGCCTTGGACTAGACTTGCTTCTTCCTCTGATTCAAAAAACCTCCAGCCCCTGGCCACCACCGCAGGCTGGAACAATGCCGCATCCTTCCCCAGCTGGGCAGCCCAACATGAGGCTTCCCAGATTTGCACCAGCTATAACTAGGTCAGATTCAAGATGCCCCATAGGGATGGCTGGTGCCTTACTTGGGATAAGTGAACCCCTTACCCCAAGGAGAGCTATATCCTCATACCCTGAGGAGGTTTACCCTTTATCCTCTAAAGGTAAAGGTTTCCCCACGACCGAATGGTCTAGTCATGACCGACTGTAGGGGGCGGTGCTCATCTCTGTTTCAAAGCCTGTAGAGCCGGCGTTTTGTCCGAGGACCAGCTTCCATTGTCCTGTGGCCGGCATGACTATACGCCGTAGCGCACAGAACGCCATTACCTTCCCACCGAAGTGGTCTCTATTTATCTACTTGCATTTAGGTGCTTTCGAACTGCTAGGTTGGCAGGAGCTGGGACAAGCAACGGGAGCTCACTCCGTCACGCAGTCTTGAACTCCCAACCTTTCGATCAGAAAGCCCAGCAGCAGCGAATTAGCCCGCTGCACCACCACATCCCTTTTGAGGAGACCTCTAGCATGCTCCTAACCTGCACTGGATGCAGTGCAGGCCATATGGCCTGGCTGCACCAGCACAGCTTTAGATTTGGCTGCCCATCACACACCAGACTGTATGCTTGCCTACAGATTTCTCAAAATTCCAAGATCTACTACAATGAAATACTAACACAGCAAACCCCATTAAACACAGAGAGAACTTACATCCATACTAGTATCTGGGGCAGTGGGGTGAACAACAGGCTTCACTTCTGCTACGTTTCCATTCGCCAAACTCTTTCCTATAGTTCGTGGCAGTACACTCACAGTGTGACCAGGCAATGGTGTGAGCCCACCAGTGACAGCAATTACTGGGCTTGGAGCAGGAAGGATCCCAGGAGTCTGAAGCTGTAATACAGCAGACTGAGAAAGCATTGGTGGCTGCCCTAAGGTGGAGACAAAAAGGCATAAACTGTACCATTTTGGGCCCATAAAAAGTACATTTTCAGGCATGTTACATTTGTCCCTCCATTTCTGTACAAAGAGGGAAAAAGCAGTGTTTACCTTTCACAGCTGAAAGTTTATAAGGCAACTTAGAAACACATTTCAAATCTTAGGCAGTCTCATCTTCTAAAGTGGGTTCCAAAAAAGAAACTTTAGTTGCATTTAAAAGGGTTGCATTTAAAAGAGGCATCCCCTTTTAAATAGAAGATCCCTAGAATATCACTAGGGGTGGGGTTTTTTGGTGATATTTTTCCCAAAATTTCTTGATTAAAATAGCAAATTGCGGTGTTATGTGTTTTTATCCATATTTTTATTACAAATTGTACAAACACACTAAAGCGAGTGAGTGAGTGAGTGAGTGAGTGAGTGAGTGAGTGAGTGAGTGAGTGAGTGAAAATAGCTCTTTGCTAGGTTTTAAGTATTGTGCATCAAGAACTGGATCACATTTATCTCACAGTGAATTAACAGTACACTGCCATTCACACTCACTGTCCAGACCTAAGATCAGGTAAAAATGTCTCAGTATACAGTATAACTTGCAAAGTATCTCATTGCTAGTTGCATTTGGAACTTTCCCTAATTTCAATGGAGCTTTCTTCCAAGGAAGTCTCCTGCATTCACCTGGAAAGTTTGGCATTACAATTGCTGCCTGGAGAGGCGCAAATTGCCAAAGGACATGGCTCAAACAGTTGGTAGCAGATTGGAGCATTCCAGTCCCTAGATAAAAGGTAAATGCCACCAGTGGCACTCATAGCCAGCACCTGGGAGATACAAGGCCCAAGGGGAACCAGGGACTACACTAGTAAAAAAAATGCATGTGATGCCCCCCTTAACATTCTCCCTGGTGAGAAATGGGGAAAGTTATGAATCACCTCTCATGGGACAGGGGATAGAAACCCAGGCCAGCAAGCAAGAAATAAGAGTGAATGGCCCTACAAAGGAAAGCCATCACTGGCACATGCACCCCAGCTGGAAATGACCAGCTCAAAAGTTTCTGTGCTGCATTCTGGTTGCTGCTTGAAGCACCAAGAAATTGCTGCTTACTACTTCCATGTTCCATTAAAGTCGCCCCAGCATGCAATGTGAACTATGAACACAAACAAGACTCCTCCTGTTTCTGCCCCTCCTCCTCCTGATTTCTTACTGAAAACTATTTTTGGATTCCTCAATACTGTGCCAAAAGTAAGCAAAAGTGCTGTTATTTTTGTGAAATTGATCTACCCTTTCCAATGGACCAAGGCACGATCACCTACTCACAAGTAAGCACGCAGTGTAGCTCAGTTTCACTTTCCATAGGGCTCCATGCATTTTCCTGGACAACTTCTGATTTTGCAGCCAATTACAGCTCCATGGCTTACAAGCACAGACAGAAGCACTTGGAACAGCTAGGACCTTCCTCTGCCCACCATGCGATGCAATGCATTTACCATATTTCCCCATGTGTAAGTCAATGTCAGGTTTTCTGGGCAATTTTAAGGCATAAATTTTCAACTTATTCTACCATCTCCAGAGAAGTCAGGAGAATGTCCCCCCCCCCCCGCCTGTATGACAGAACTGTAGACAGACCTGAAGAGCAGTGATGTCAATTTAAACCAATATCTGCATTTTCTTTGAATCTCTTATTGAGCAAGGCAGCTGTGAAAAGAAGCATTTGATCTGTTCACCAATAGAGGGTGATATTACACAGCTAGTTACAACTAGTTACAACTAGTTACAACTAGCACAGCTAGTTACAACTAGGTTACAGCTAGTTACCATTTTTAAGCTGCAAACATCATAGTTCTACATCAGTGACAAAAAAAAACCTTTATAAAGCCCACCTTTGGGAAAGGATAAATTATACAAAGACAAACAGAAGCTGATCCCATGTGTTCTTCTAGTATTAAACCTGGGCTTTATCCCATGCATCAGGCCATTCCTGCCACCCCACCAACTGCTCACATACCTTTGTGATGTACTGGCTGGATAGTGACAATCGGTTGTTGCTTCGGCAATGTTAAGAGTGTCGGAATGACAATAGCTTTTGCTTGTACACCAAGGCTGGCCCTAGTCTCTTGGAATGCAGGCAAGAGAAGCTTGGGCTGAATTGAAGGTTTGGAGGCTTTTGGATTACATCGATTAGGTGCCACTGAAGATCCATTTGCTGAAGTGAAAGTGAAACCAAAATAAGGTTGAAGCATTCTTCTGAAAGGACTAAGACCACTGGCCTAAAATCTTATCTAGGCATATGAAGAGAAGTAATTGTGTAGCTCAAACTGGGGGACAGCATCGTCTTTAGAAGTATTGCTTGGTGAACGAGGGGGACAGGGAGGAGTCAGAAGAATTACATCAGATCAAGGATAACACATAGCTGGAGCTTAAGATCTACCTTTAAAGCTTAACAAAAGCTAGTGATTTTGTTTATGGTTAGAACTTCTGAATTTCTCACACCCAATAGCTCTACTCATTAAGGCAATCACCTCTTGCTTCCAAGGGCCTGTGTGGACATTATACTTCGGTTCTGAATGACACTAAATGATCACTGTAAGCCACTAAATAAAAGCTATACTGAAGAATCTCTAGAATAGAAACTGCAGGGTAAATGGAGATAGGGCAATGATAGGGATAGGGTTAGGATTCATACCATAGGGCCTTTTTATCCACGGTGGTCCATTCCCAGAACCACTGCGGATAAAAAACCTGCAGATAATCAAACTTGTGGATTTTACCCACATCCCTACTCTTCAAACTGTGCTCTGGTCAGGTCAAGGGGGCTTTCTGAGGCCCACCAAGGCTGTGCGTGTCTCTACCTGAGGTCTCGGCAGGCCTCAGAATGGCCATTACCAGCAAAGAGACAATACTCCTGGTTTTTGCCAAAAACCAGAAGTTGCATTTTTAATGCTTATAAAAACCAGTGGTAAAGAGTATAGTTTTGTTGTTGTTGTTGTTTTGCTAGAAATGGCCATTCTGAGGCCTGCTGAGGCTGTGGACAGAACAGCATGGCTTTAGCAGGCCTCAGAAGAGCTCTGGAGGTGACCAGAGTATAGCTCCAGTCATCTTCGGAGGCTTCAAGTTGAGCCAACTCTGGATAATTAGGCTTCAACTTTTTTAAAAAATTGATTTTATTAAACAGGTATCGGGTAAGGATAGGGAAGAAACATTGGAATGGGATAGATACAAAGGTAAAGACACATTGGGTATACACATTAAAGTACATCCGTTCTTTTTTTTTCCTTTTCTATCAATATTATCTGAGATCAACTTCCTGAGTTAACTAATCCATTATAACATCTAATTATTATAATAATTAGGCTTCAACTTGAACAGTGCATTTCCAGTGTTCAAAATGCAAATCAGATGGATTGCAATTTGATTTTTATCAAAAGATCATGACAATTAATTGTCTAAGGGCCCAATCCTATCCAATGTTCCAGTGATGATGCAGCCCTATCAATGGGGCATACACTGCATCCTATGAAGGTGGGGGGGGGGAGAGTCATGGAGGCCTCCTCAAGGTAAGGGACTATTTCTTCCCTTACCTTGGGACTGCATTACAGCTGTCTCTATGCTGAAACATTGGAAAGGCCTGGGCCCTACGGCATTTTAATTGACCAGTAGAGGCCTAGTTCTCAGTAACCCTTAAAGTAGCCAAGAATTATTATTCCCATATTGCTGCGAGGGATACAAAACTAGCAGTCACACCTGGATGATGGGTAGTCTTGGGTGGGGGCTTCTTCTCCTTTTGTTCCACAAGTGATGAGGGACTTTGGGAGACCTTGTCATACAAAGAAGCAGGAGACAGGTGGGAACTGGAGCCCAAGTCTATGTCTTCCTGAAAAAGAAAACACACACACAAAATGAGGCCTTTCCCATGGCTTGTTTGAAAACGGTTCTTTGACCTTACTCAGAAGTAAGCCCATTGTATTCAGTAAGATTTAGACTGTAACCCTATCTTAGTCACCAGAAACAAACATCTCTACCCATAGCAACAAGTAAGCAGAAGGCACACATGCTAGTAAAAAAAAAATCTGTTTAAAAATCTGCAGATCTGTCCACATTTTATCTGGAACGCGTGGAACATTATGCTAGGTCCTCAAAATCCCAGTCCAGGTTAGGGTATCTTTCCTGCATATGCCCATTTCTGCTCCATGGCCAGAAAAGTCTGCAGACCCAGCAACTGAAAGTGGTAGACAATCTGACAATGTCAATCAGCTTGGGAAAACTTGCAGTCACCAGATCAGCCAAATACTTGGGGATACAAATACAAATGGTCTTGGGGATATTGTTCACTCATAGCCTCATCTATTTCCTTAAACCAGTGATTCTCAAAGTCCTACAGACATTGCGAACCTGCTAAGTAGTTGCGGGGGTGAGGCTGCAAGGGTGTCACAATGGTTCTGCTGCTATTGTGGCACCAAAGGACACCCAGGGGCTTCAGCCCTTACCAGCCCTTACTGAAGTCCAAGGGGGTCTGAGAGGCCCACAGCCTCCTCTGGGGGCCTCCGCAATGCAGAATAAAGCTCACAAAGCAGTTTACAAATAATAATAAAGTTAAATGGCTCCCTATCCCAAAAGGGCTCATAATCTTAAAAAAAAATAATGCAGAGCACCATCAGCAACAGCCAATAGAAAAGACACTGCACAGGAGTGAATAGGGACAATTGATCTTCCCCTGCTAAATATAAGAGGAACCACTTGAAAAAGTGCATCTTGCCCAGTTAGCAGTTCATGCTACTACAATACATCTGCTCAGTCCGCCATGTTTAATAACTTACAGGTACATGTTGTGTTGAAGAATCCACAGATAAAGGAGAAGGAATGGAATATGCTGAAGTAGCTGGTGAGAGGGGCTCCACTTTCCAGTCTGCATCTATAAAACGAGGCAGTAAAAACAATGTAAGATTCAACATACTCTTAATGACCTTTGCCCAGAACACTTATGTAGGCAAATAAGATGTCCTCCTACCACACAAGAAACAGCAACCATTTCCATTTCACAAGAGAGGTCATGTCAACCTCTAGCATTTAATTTGATCTGGCAGGTGTTTCCTGAAAGAGTGCTGCTGGAGCAAGGAGGAGCAGAATTCCCAAGGATGCCTTGAGAATGCTGCCACTTTCCAGAGGGACCAAGAGAAAATGGTCTCAAGAGTGCACTCAAGAGTGCAGTCACCAGAAGCATCAAAGGCTTGGAAATTACGCAATTCAGTGTACCCAGGTTCAGCTAGACAGAGAGGCATGCCCTAACGTTCCACATGTATCTTTATTATTAAAGGCATTTCTATACTATGTCTTGTAACCCAGCGGTTAGCATAAAAGAGGACATATAATATGACTTTAGTGTAACATTAACATTTAAAGGCATTCTATTTAGGAGTTGCAGGTGTTAATGTATGATCCAGGCTTTGCCTCTCTGGCTTTTCCCAAAAGGCAACCGAGTCCTTAAATAGTTCCTAAGAAGATGAAGACTATTCCAACTAGTTCCTCCCAGGCCATGGATTCCTGGCCTGGGCTTTTCCACTTATGTCCGACTTAGCCCACCTAGCCCTATATTGTCTACTCATAACTAACAGCTGCTCCCCAAGGCAGAGATATTTCCCAGCATCTACTATCCAATGCCATTTAAACTAGAAATGCTTGGGATTGTATTAATTGTTGTTAACTCTCTATACAGAAACCATATTAAGCTCTCTGTTGAATGGGAAAGGCAAGATAGAAATACTTTAAAGAATTAAAGAAAAACTGGAACCTTGCTCAATCAAAGCCTGTGCTCTACCACTAAGCTCTTTTGCCTGCCTCTAAGACACACAAATACAAGTACAAATACATGACAGACTCTCAAGTGACATTGCTAAGATTAGAAGACACGGATTGTGAACTTTTTCCGATTGCCTTGGTTATTAAGAAACATGCAAGCTACCCGCCTAATCTGGGCTGGTTTGTTTTCAACGCATCTTAAACTACAACAGTTGTACCAAACCTTTTCAGCACCAGAACCCACTTTTTAGGTACGACAACCTGTCAGGATCTCCCCACCACCCCAGACTGGAAGTGATGTCGTTAAGCAGAAAGTAACACCATTGTACCTATAAAAATATGTATGTAGACTACCATAAGTTACCAAATGCAGCAATTGTTTTCAGGTATGTGGACACTCCTCAAATTTTTTTCCAAAAACCTTATTTCACTGTTTGGAGGTTCCCTGATAATGTTGAAAAAATGCAACTTTTTTAATGTTGCAAAAACGCATCTACAGTAGTAAATGGAGCCTCCACACACCTCTGAAAACCAGCTCGTGACTCCCAGGTTGGGAACCACTGGGCTACAAGATGACTTATCTTTACTGTCACAGTAAAGAGCACTTATCTTTACTGTCACAATAAGGCATGATGAATGTTACATTTGTTTCTATCGACAAAGCTAAAATGTTTTCACTGTATTTTTATAGGGCCTCTTTGGGTATCCGGACATGCAGAAAAGTGGATTATGAGTTTGAAAATAAAAGCAATGAGTTATTGATTATTGAGTTATTGCTTATTAATGAGTTATTATTATATTTATAATATAGTTATCTATTTATATTATCTTTAGGAATCTCCGGCATCCCTCAGAGAATTTAACATAGTCCTTTATTATCTTGACATCCTCGTCCTTTGATTATAATTATTCTCCTTTTATTCATATGGCCTTTTGTATAAAACAAATCTTATTACTACAGCACCAAACTTCTGTGCTGCCAAACAAATTTTTAAAACAAGTAGATATACAACTGCCTACCACAATGTGCAAATCAACTTGAAATTACCTGCTAAGGTCTGCTTTGTACCATCCCAGGGACCTGGGTCCCAAGACATCAGATCCAAATCGAAGTCAAGGTCACAAAGGTGGTTATCCTACAAATTACAATAAGAACAGTTACAGAGAGAGAAGTAACCAGAAGTACTGTATTGAACAAAAGCAATAAATTTAATACTCATATTTGTTTGCATTACCCAACATATACTGGAAAGGTCACACACAGTAGCAGAGTTATCAAACTGGCAGAAATTAAAAGGAAATCCAAATCTTTGTCTGAAATGCTCGCACACTGGTGATGAATCTCAGTTTTTAATATCTCCTCATTCTTAGTAATGTCACTTTGCTTAGATCCCTGAAAGCCAGACAGGATCCACCGTGCGCAAGTTAGACGCATTAGGTGGCAGTGCCAGGCCTCATTCAAATGTCTATTCATTTGAACCTGCACACTTATAGTAATACAGATACTGTCCACTTTTTCTAGTATTCTTTAACTTATTAAACATTTAAATGTTTGGCTGTTGTACTTATTATCTAGGCATTTACACCAAACCAAAGACTCTCCTAGGGCAGCTCACAACAACTGAAAAGCTATAATACAATGACAAAACATAAAATAGTCACAAATAAAAACAAATCCTAATCAACCCAACTAAAGAGAGACATGGAATGTTTGTTTGCCTTTTTAATAGCAGCGGGGGGGGGGGGCCCAAGAACGGACAAAAAGAAAGCACAGGGGAAGCTGGAAGGGGCAAATTTTAGGACTTGCCCTCTTTTGTAGGACAATGTACAATTGTGTCCTACTGCTTTTCTTAATGCCATGTTTAACAACACAGTATTTACCTAACAAAATAGCATACATGGTTGTTCTAAGACAAGGGTTTCCAAACGTTTTGGCAGAAGTGCCACATCGTAAGTATGACAAGGTGTTGAGGGCCAGGTAAAAAATTTTTAAACAAATAAGAAAGAGACAGAACTGGATAATGAATAAATTGAATTTTTTGCACTCCATACATTCTAAAAACACTTTTTGAACTCAGAATGCAGGAAAGGAAGGAAAGGGATGGGTAGGAGGCTAAACCTCCTTATAAACATTAGATCAAGCTGTCCAAAAACCACTTTTACACTCAGAACTAATGTAGAGGAATTGGGGGGGGGGGGGTTAAGGACAAGCAAACAAGACTCACTCATATGACTCTCCACCTTTCCCCAGCCCTGACTGACCAGAATACAGGCAAGTAAATCCAAATGCAAAAATGGAAAGTGTAGGCAAACACGTCTTTAATCAGCTCCCAAGGAGATTAAGGAGACTATTCCAATGAGATTCTCCCAAGCCTTGGATTCCTAGCCTGGGCTTTTCCACTTAACTTGCTTATTTAGCCCTGTATTGTCTACTCTTACTCTACTCCAGACAAGAAAAACAAAGCTACAATTCCAGATTCACTCACATAGTTCTCCACTCATCCCATTCCCCCAACCCCAACCAACCAGAAAAATAAGCTAATAACCCCAGGCTCACTCACATGGCTACTCTTCCCAGCAGGCTGGGGGTCATTGCAAGACTCTTTTAAATTCCTGGAGACTGAGCCTGCCCACTTTCTTCTTGCAGAGCTCTACAAGTCTGGCAAGAGCTCTGCAGGCCTCATTTGGCTTTGCTGTAGTGTCTCGGAGACCAGATTATCCCAGCTGGCCACTGCAGGGCAGTTGGGGAATCCTCACAGGCCATAGTTTGGAGACCCATGTTCTAAGATAACCTAAGATGTCTAGAAATGATTGACTTCTTACAATTGTTTTTAAGCAACTATTACTATGGGCCAGAGAGCAAGCAGTATATGTGTAGCACCCGGGGAGCACCCACAGCACACATTCAGAACAGGTGGGGAGGACAGAGTGCCAGCGCTGGGCCTCAGCACCACAATGACATCTGTGGAGAGAGGCCAGCAGGAAGTACTACTACCGGTCAGCAGAACGTCTTATCGAGGTAGGTGGGGTGGAGGAAAGATAGAACTGGGTGGAGAGGATCGGGGGAGGGGGAAGGCGGCAGCAGCCTCTGCCACCATATCTGTGCCAAATCCTACTGTTTCCAATTGACCTCCTTAGATTGTTATGAAATTTGGGGTATTTGTCCTATGGTGTAATGCAAAAATACCAATTTTTAGCTGCCTGTGTTTATTATGTGAAATTTAATTGCTATATATATTTTCAAAAAAAAAAATCAAAAAAATGGTATGCTAGCGATATTTTAACTAGCTGTACATCAGACATCGGTTGAGATACAGATCTGGGAGTGGTCTTGTTTTAAAGTTCTTTTCATGAACCTTCAAACGATATACAACATAAAGTGTTTAGTAATTTTTTAATACAATTAAATTTTCAAAATTAGTTCATACTTGTAACTATACCCCTCCCCCCAAAAAAATTGGGATGATGATGGGATCATAAGATATGAGAGATAACACATACATACAATCAAGAGAAAATAGAATTTTCAAGTTGAATTTTTTTTAATCTATAATAATTCTTGTACAGTATTTATGAACTTTGTTTCCACATGTATTACTTATTCTGTTCTGACCCATTTACGTTTAGAAACTATAACTTTCTGTAGCCAGAAAAATGCAAACTGGAACAAGCAGGATCAAGTTGACTATGGTGCAACAGAACCAGAACTTCTGTTTATTTGTTAATAAACATTAGTGTGTCAATTGTGAACTACAATTTGGGGCAGTTTCTTTTGTAATGTATCTAAAATGTGTAAGAATAGGCCTTAAATTGTTTTAATCCATTTTAAAAACCAACAACGGAAGGGATTAAAACCAGTGACAAAATGGATATGTTCTACTGAAACACTAGTGATGGCTAAAGTTTGTAGGAAAGAAATGAGCAAGATGAAAAAAAGAGGATGAAAAAGATGAAATTACATGTTTTCGAAGTACTAGCCAGACTGTAGTTTATGATTGCTTTAGATCAGTGTTCTTCAAATGATGGGTTGCCATCCACCATAGAAAAAAAAAGGGGGGCGGCAATCACAGCACTGCAGGCATTTAGGGGCAAGTGTCCCACCTGGATGGGTCCTTGAGGGGTGCAGAAGAGTTGAGGAGGCCCACTGCCACCTCCACAGGTCTCCCTGATGCTAAAAATCACTTCGTTGCAAGGTCGGAGCTAACTCCCTGTTTGATGTAGTGTCAGCAGATGCAGCCAGAGTTATTAACCATGCAGACCTCATTGAATAATAAATAAAAACCAAATAAAGAAGGGGTTGGGCAGATTTCGGGGTGTATTTTTTTTTTTCCAAAAATGAGAAGTGCAGAAAACAGTGTTTTTATTGTGTTATCACCATTTTCTCCCACCTTTATTTACAGAAAATGTAAAAGGAAATACTACTGTAAAACACAGTCTTCATGTTGTCATGCCTCAAATTATCACATCACAATATTTGGTATTTATCAACAAATAAACAGAAGAAAGTTGCCTTCGCAAACTCTGCTGACAGACTGAGGGAGCAATCCCAGGCGCCCGTTTGCGTCGATGCTACATGGTGTCGTCGACACAAACCATGTAGTACTGACTCGGGGGTGCCAAGTGGCACCCCCACATCAGTGCTACGGGTCCCAAACTAGTGCTTCCTGCAGCACTGGCATGAAGTGCCCATGCTGCATGTCCTCTGCACTGGCCAAAGCCGGTGGGCGCAGAGGCGGGTGGGATGGAGGGAGTGCGGAGGAGGGCATCCTTGGGCGGGTGGTGGGCAGACTCGCAGGAGTGCCAGCCCAGGAGTGGGGCAGGCTTGGGATTCAGCCGTAAGGCCAAATCCTAAGCCATTCCACTGATTCAGGCCACATGGTCTGCTTGGATCTGTGCCTGCTGTTTCACAGGCACAGATCCAAGGAGCCCATAGGGGAAGCCCAACCTATGTGCCCTTGCGCTGGGGAAGCTCCAGCCTCCCCATAAGCAGCACTGGATACAGCTACCTGCTCCAGTGCTGCGAGCCAAGAGCAATAGTATGGAAAGGAGGGGCAATGATGCTGTTGCGCTAAAAGTTATACGTTTAAGGAGTGAAACATTACTCAATTGGGAAATGGTTCTTATGCACTAGGGGAAATTTGAGGAATGGAGGAAGAGAAAGGCGTGTGAATCAAGACAAAATGGCAAGAGGAGCTTTAATACTACTACCCTGGGCAAATTATACATCCAATGACCAAGAGCCAATGAACCAGTTCTACATGCTCAAGGGGTACAGGAGGTTGTGCTTACATTTTTCAAACAGTAGTACCCCATCATGCAGCATGGCAAACTATTATTGAAACAGAGATGGATTTGCAATTTCAGTTTGTAATACGGCTCATGGATCAACAATTGAAAGAAAAGGTCAAAAAAACCTTACTGGGCACACCCAAACTATGAGTCCCAGACATGGACACATACAATTTTAATCTGAATATTCAGTGCAACCCATACACACAAAACTAGAACTATCTGTAAACATAGTTCTGCAGGACCAGTTCCTCTCCTGCCAAATGCAATCAAGAATTGGCAAAGAAGCTACCATTGAAAAAGCTGAAGTCAGAGGTAGATAAGAAATTCCTTGGATGCACAGAAGTGGTACAAAACACTTTTTCTCTTGTACAGTGGACATAAGACAACACTGTCAAAACCACAAGTCTCAGTGCAGTTATACCCTATAATGCAATGTTGAGTTATCACTACTCACATAAATATCATTCTCTGCATCTAGCTGAAGCTCATCTTCTCCTATCAAGTCACAAAGCTCACTGGAGAGAAGAGATTCTAAAATGAAAACAAAAAAGGGGACATTAATGGGGAAAAACAAAGCTTACTAGGTACCTATAGTTTCCCATTATCCTGAGCTTAATGACTGCAAATTCCCCATCTACAAGCCAGGGAACTCCTTGCCACAGGAGGTGGTAGTGATATCTGATCTAGATACCTTTAAAAGGGGATTGGACAGATTTCTGGAGGAAAAGTCCATTGTACAACCTCCTTACATTATTAGTAGGCTACTTCAGAATGCCAGGCGCATGGGAGTGGCAACAGGATGCAAGCATCTTGTCATCTCATGTGCTCCCTGAGGCACCTGCTGGGCCACTGTGAGATACAGGAAGCTGGACTAGATGGGCCTTGGCCTGATCCTGCAGGGCTCTTTTTATGTTCTTAAATCACAGATCACCTGTGTTTGCCATCTTTTAAAGCTTAATAGAAGCTAGGGCTCAGAGCTGCTATATTGGGGGAAGGGACTGACAATTTTCCTGATTTAAATAGCCCTTCAAAAGCTGCAATTCGCCCCACAAGAGGGGGAGAACATACAGTTACTATAAGCATTCACAAGCACAGCCCTTAAAATGACATTATTTTCTTGATCAGATTTAACAAGGCAATTCCTACTTGCAAAACTGATGTGACGTTAAACCCCACTGCTTTAAATAGCACTTTAGGATCAGCGCCAAAAGCCAGTTTACTGCACTGTCGAAGAACCGATATACTGTACTGAGAGAATAACCCAAAAAAAGGAAGGTTCAAAACTGGGATTATCCCCGTAATCTCTTAGTTGTTTTTAGGCTCTCGCTTACTGTGACTTAGCCCCCCAAGAGCACGGGTAGCGGAAATCTCGCCTTCCTTGCAGGGCTACAAAACAATTTATGGGGAAGGTTTTGAGCCTCCAGAAGCACCACACACCAATACTAAGAGAGAGGAGGCGTGGCTGGCTCGGGACTGGGGAGACCTGGCTTCGGAGGTCCCGAGGCTCTTGGGCCAGTCGCCTCAGCCTAACCGACCAGGCTCAGAGGAATAAAGGGGTGGGGGGAGGCCGCGCAAACGGCGATCGAGATGCCATAACCAACACACTCATTAAGAAAGCGCCCCCTGATCCGCCTTGGAGCACTTCCGCCTCCGAAGAGGGTGGGCCTTCACGACTGGCATGGGGGGCTCGAAGGCCGTTCCCTCTTACCCCACACGAGGCCGGGCTCCTCCAGGGCCCACCCGGGGCCCGCCGCTGCTGTCATCGCCGCTGTACTCGAGCGCCTTCTCCTCTTCCGGAATTACATAAACACACGTGTACTTCCTCGCAACGCCCCGCGCCCCGCCCACGACTACAAGGACCGGGAAAGATCCGGTTCCGCCGGAATAGCGTCAGTTCAGGAAGAGAACCAAGTAAATGCTTGGAGGAATAATAGCAGGAGGGAACATGACGTCATTTTCTTGAAGACGACTTACAAATATGGCTGACACAGATCTTTCCCGCCAAGGAGGAGGATTGCCGCCGCGAATTCACGAATAAAAATCTCCCTGCACGTGTGTAAAAATTAATCTCAACGTCTTTAATCATGCCTGCGTGTTCTGCATACGGGTGTGCGAATCGCTGTACGAAAAATGGGATTTAATTTCCACGGAAAGATTCATGTATTCACATTACATCGGTTCAATAACCGATTTTTTTTTTTTGCATTATTTTTGAAGCTGTGTAATTTCTTGTTGTTCCTAGCAGTCTTATTCACCATTTTCTGACACCCACTGTTAATGGTCTAGAAGGAAAAAATATATATTTCCCCCCTCCTTTTTTCCCCCTTCCCGTTTACACTTTTTTTTCCCGCCTTCCATTTTCTACTGTAATATTCTCGAAATTCTGAACATTAACAGAATTTGTTTTATTGGGGGGGGGGGGTGAGTATAGAAGTTTAAAAAGTTAAAAAAAATACTCTTAATAGCCTAGAAGTAAAAAAGAATTCCTCTCATATTTACAACTACTTGTGTTATACATTGAGAGATTTTAATGTAATTTTCCTACATATTTATCTAATTTTTTCTTTCCTTCCCGTTCACACTTTATTTTTGCTTGTGTAGATTTAAATAAAGTCTGTCAAAATAGTGCAATCTGAGTTAAAATAGACAGCATTTCGTCCGGTGTGTTCAGTAATATAATTATGCGGAATTAAACCTTGTAAGTGCATATTAACTCATAATTAGGTTACCAATGATGTTTCTCCACGATCACACGTTTTTATTTTCATAAGTTTTTATTTCAGGAGTAAACTATTAAGTCCTAAACAGTTCCAGAAAAGCAATCTGAAATGCTTGGAATGAGCAATGTTTTGCACTCACCAACATGGCTGCTAAACCTGCCCCCTGGCTTCATTCGGCTGCAATCTTTTGTTAAAGCATGTTCTCTCCTGCTATTATTCCTCCAAGAGCAAATGACTGGAGTCCAGGGCCCAGCCCAACCCCCCGCCCTCCCATAGACTTCTGTTATCGATTTCTGAAGCCGGGGGGGCGGGATTAGCCGCCATCTTGCCATGTGCAAAACATTGCTCATTCCAATGATTTTCAATGGGATTTCGCATGATGTTTAGGACTTATTTATTTACTCCAGAAGTAAAAACTTACCAAAATAACAACGTGGGATCGTAGAGGAACATCAGTGGTAACCATATTATGAGTTGATATGCGATTCCAAGGTTTAATTTCGCGTAATTATATTACTGAACATACCGAACGAATTTCCCATTGCTGCCTATGGAAACACGGATTGCACAGCTTTGACAGGCTTATTTTTTGAAATCTACACAACCAAAAATAAAGTGTAAATGGGAAGGAAAGAAAAGAAGGGGAGGGTGGCCGAAAATCAGATAAATATGTAGGAAAATTTCATTAAAATCTCTCAATGTATAGCAAAAGCAGTTGTCAAAATGGGAGTAATTCTTTTTTACTAGGTCAATTTAATTTTACTAGTAATTCTTTAATTCTAGGCCATTAAGAGTACTTTTTCAAACTTAAACCCCAGGGGGGGGGGGGGGGGGGGGGGGGTGGGACTGTTCAGAATTTTGAAAATATCACCTTGGAAAATGGAAGGTGGGCAAAACCGTGTAATCAGGAAGGGGGGAAAATATATATTTTTATCTTCTAGACCATTAACAGTGGCTGTCAGAAAATGGTGAATAAGACTGCTAGGAACAACAAGAAAGTACACGGCTTCAAATAACAATGCACTCACTATTTCACTGAATTGTAGTTTTATTGAACCGATCTACCGTGAATACATGAATCTTTCCATGGAAATTAAATATTTAAAAATGACAGTCTCTGACAGAATTCTTTAATGTAACAACTTGATAAGAACCTAATCTGCTAAGTCCTTACCTAACATTCACTGTCTAGTCATATTACTGTTACCACCTGCATTGTCCTGCTGGAAGATGCCATTGTGCTGAGGTAAAACCAGGACCGCCATCAATACTGCTATACCACTTCACAATAGTGCGAGGGTGAGGCAGACACTTATCAAAAACCTTGCGTACATAACGATACGCTTTTGGAGAATAAAAGTGAAGAGTCAATGCAAAACATCGTAGTTCTGCAGAATATGACACTGGCAAACTTTTGCCCTGATGCTTGTTTATTTGTCGGCTTACAAGACTGCCCACATCACCACAACCAAATTTCTCCAACACACGGAGACTGTCCATGCCCATTACATTTTTTTTCCGAAGTTTAGCAATTTTATTTCTTAATGCGCTAATTTTCTTTATCGATCGACGCCTCGCTTGTTGCAGATGTTTTACTTGTCGCCGAAATGAGAGAAGCTCATCATCTCTTGCGCTTGCTTTAAACTTTAGTTCAGCTTTTGGTGGTGCTTCTGTACTGGAAGGGGATGGTGGAGATGGATTTGTTGGTGATGTTGAGGTTATCACAGAGGTATCTTGTGCTGTGTCAGAAGATACAACAGATGTATCAGATGTAGTGAGGGGTGTGTCAGCTGCAGCTGAAGGAGAGGTGAAACCATGCTGTTTGGGTGGTTTCCTAGTCTTTGTAGGCTTTTGAAGGTGAGAAGGAAATGCTGGAAATACAGTTGGCACAGCATTTTCTCTCAGACGAACACAACAGAGACTAGTGCGATCCATGTGTTCTTCTTTAAAATGTGCGGAGCAAACCACTGCTAATTTTGACGGTATGAAATTCTGACGGCGGAGCGCTTTGATCCATTGCTGCCGCAGTTCCGGATTCTTTGGAAATCTGCCAATGAAACAAAACGTTAAATATTAGGTTACATTAAAAATCATATGTGGAAAAAGTGAACAGCAATTTGTCATCTCATAAATGTCTTTTAAAAAATATGAAGTTAGGGCAACTGCGCTGTTTAGGGAGTTGTGGGCAGTGATTAGTAAGATGCGCATCGGAATAATACACCCCTCATGAATGGTGAGCAGTTCACTTCATCAATGTGCATCTGAATAATGCTCCTCTCATGACTACTTGCTGTTCACCTGAGCCAACTGACTTTCCAGCATTTCCTTCTTACCTTCTAAATCCTACAAAGACTAGGGAAATGCGCTGCTTAGAAGGTTGTGGACAGTGAGTATTCGGATGTGCATCGGAATAATATACCCACATATTATATACCGTAGTCTTATTGACTACAATGCACGTAACATTTGGTGTAAAATTCAAACCAAACTAAACGTTTTGTATCCGAAAAATAACGGCTGAAGGTTGTGTGTGGATTAAGTTCCTTTTCCCCCCTCATATTTTTATATTTTTTCCTCAAATCTACTTCAGTTTGTGAAGGGCTGCATACTTTATGAAGTAATAATATTTCATATCTACTTCACAATATAATTATTATTTGTGAAGTAATATTTTTTTCTGCAGCTACGAATCACAATGATTTTACGGACCTGTGGAAAGTGATCCCATTTTTCGTCCAGCGATTTGTGCACCCATATGCAGAACACGAAGGCATGATTAAAATGGCTTTCACCTCGGAGGCTTTCACACCTCGGAGTTTCACACACGCGGCGCGCGCACTTTCTCCTCCGAGTTCTCTTGACTTCCGGTGGCCATATTGGACCGTCCGGAAGCTTCAAGAAACTTCTCATTAGGGCGACTCCATTTTTTTCTTTCCTCCAAGGCCCAGCCCTGCTTATTATATGAATACAAAAATGTTAGAATCACTGGATAAGCCATGACGTCACAGACTTGAAGCCATGGGTATATCTCAGATCATTGCCGCGAAGGAGGATTGCCGCCGCGGCGTCACGAATAAAAATCTCCCTGCCCGTGTGGTAAAGTTAATCTCGACGTCTTTAAGCATGCCTGCGTGTTCTGCATACGGGTGCGCGAATCGCTGTACGAAAAATGGGATTACTTTGCAGCGGCGGGCCCCGGGTGGGCCCTGGAGGAGCCCGGCCTCGTGTGGGGTAAGAGGGAACGGCCTTCGAGCCCCCCATGCCAGTCTGAAGGCCCACCCTCTTCGGAGGCGGAAGTGCTCCAAGGCGGATCAGGGGGCGCTTTCTTAATGAGTGTGTTGGTTATGGCATCTCGATCGCCGTTTGCGCGGCCCCCCCAACCCCTTTATTCCTCTGAGCCTGGTCGGTTAGGCTGAGGCGACTGGCCCAAGAGCCTCGGGACCTCCGAAGCCAGGTCTCCCCAGTCCCGAGCCTGGGACGTTTTTGTCCTTTATTGTGCCTCTATTGTGGGTGAGTGTAGAAGTTTAAAAAAATACTCTTAATAGTCTAGAAGTAAAAAAGAATTACTCTCATATTGACAACTCCTTGTGTCATGAAGAGATTTTAATGTAATTTTCCTATATATTTATCTGATTTTTGCCCACCCTCCCCTTTTTTCTTTCCTTCCCGTTCACACTTTATTCCTGCTTGTGTAGATTTCAAAAAATAAGTCTGTCAAAACAGTGCAATCCGAGTTTAAATAGACAGCAAGTGGCCTTTCGTCCGGTATGTTCAGTAATATAATTAGGCGGAATTACACCTTGGAATTGCATATTAACTCATAATTAGGTTACCAATGATGTTTCTACACGATCACACGTTGTTATTTTCGTGAGTTTTTACTTCAGGAGTAAATTATTAAGTGCTAAACAGTAACAGAAAAGCAATCTGAAACGCTTGGAATAAAGATTGTTTGGGGCACACAAACATGGCCGCTAAGCCCGCCCCCTGGCTTCACTCGATTCCTATCAACTCAACAGGGATGCCGACTCCAGTCATTTAACCCTTCTGGTCGCCTCCTGTTACTAATAGCTCCATGTTCCTCCCCCCTTTTCTTTGGGACAGGAAGTGCTCCAGAGTACGAGGAGCCGCTGAGCCGTCAGAGGAGGAGCCGTCGGGGAGGGGCGGCCGCCGCCGCCTTCCCCCCGTTTCCCTCCCCGGTATTAGGAGAGAAGGGGCCGAGGAAGGCTCGGACTTTGTGGGCTCTGCGAACCGTCTCTGCTCTGAGCCCCTCCGTGAGGAGTGCCGCGTCTTCCCCTGCCGTGGTTGGCGGTTTCCTGCCCGCCTCTCCTTCCTATTTCTGCCACGGCTAGAAAGCTGCCCACCCCCCACCCCCGCCGGTTTTGTGACATCCCTCTGGCGTGACATCTGGTCACACCAGGCCGGTAATCAGGATTCTAGAGGTGGGTGGGCGACTATGTCACTTATGTAACTGGGTGTGCAAAGTTAAAGGATAATTATGGAGAAGCATCAAAGACTCGTAACTCACCCAAATTTCATATTGAGAAAATATGCTTCCGCCCTCCAGAAATGGATCTTCACAACCCCAAACAGCAGTATTATTTAAAAAAAAAAAATCCGTGAAAACCAAGAAGCACCACCGATCTGGTTCCATGGTTTCTCCCACCAGAAAAGGTTCTCCCCAACAAAAAGCAGCAGTGAGAGTTAATGCGGTGAGTTAAAGGCACATGCAGAGGAACTTTCTGCTGTATGGAACAAAACTGGCTTTTAATATCTAAATAATTTTTTAAAATAATATTGAATAATGGCTAGAGATCATCCTTGCTGGTTTTCAGACATAGGGGCATGTCATTCAGGGTAGATATTTATATGGAAATTATTACTGTATGTGCAAACAAATGAAACTGATCAATATAAATTTATTTTATTTACGTATTGCTCATTTGTTACATTTTTATTCCATCCTTCTTCCAAGGATGTGTACATTCTCCCACCACCCCATTTATCCTCACAACAACCTTGTGAGACAGGTTGAGAAGTAGTACAGTAATTATGTGAGAATTTAAACCGAAGTCTCCCCAGTTTTAGTCTACTGCTTTATCTGTTGTGCCAAACTAAGGGCCCAGACCTATCCAACCTTTCACTGCAGATGCAGCGGTGTGTGCCAATGGGGCGTGTGCTGCATCCTGAGGGTGGAAGGACAGTCATGAAGGCCTCTTGGGGCTGCATTGGCCCTGGACAGATTCAGCCCTGGAATCTGCTCCCTCTATCACAACACCAGAACCAGGGGACATCCACAAAAATTGAATGTAGGGAGAGTTAAAACGGATAAAAGAAACACCTTTTTTCCTAGTGGGTAATTTGTGGAACTCCTTGCCACAGGAAGTGGTGATGGCATCTGGCTTAAGTGCCTTTAAAAGGGGATTGGACAGATTTCTGGAGGAAAAGTCCATTGTAGGCTATAGGCCATGATGGGTGGTATAACCACCTACTCTTTACATTAGAAGTAGGCTACCTCAGAAGAGTGCAGGAGAGTGGCAATGGGATGTCTTGTGAGCCCCCTGAGGCATTTGGTGGGCCACTGTGAGATAAAGGATGCTGGTCTTGATGGGCCTTTGGTCTGATCCAGCAGGGCTTATGATCTAATGAAAAGTTGGATTGGGCCCTGACTCAGTTTGGATTTCAAATGTCTGACCAGATTTATACAGCTAGGAAATGTGCATTTCACTAGCCTCATGGAGCACACACCTCCTACCTGGTCCCCTCTCTGGGGGAGTTTAGGGCAGGTCACTTAATTGTAGATGGGGGATAACATTCACATGAATTATCCCCACACACAATTAAAATGACAAGATTACTCCAGAAGTGAGGAGAGAGGCCAAAACATGTGCCCTCACAGAGCATGCATCTCTTTAATGCATGGGGTATCATCTGACTCAGTCCACATTGATGATTTTACCATTGGATTGTAGCAATTTGCACAGAGGCAGATTCCAAATCCTGTTGGTTTTTAAATCAGTTTTGTTCCCTACATCTGCAGAGGAAAGGTCTCCTGCATGTGCCTTTAATTTCTGGATAACAGCAGCCTTCTCTATGGTTGGTAATCATCATTCCCTGTAAAGTGGTGTGGCCAGAATTTAACTCCTTTGCTGCTTTCCCGGTGGCACTCCAGATCGCAAGGATGAGGTGCCAAGTAGTCCACAGACACTCTCACGCTGCCACTACATAATTACAGAGAACTGGCATCTGTTTCTAATATTTTTCAGCAAGTGTGAATAAATCCCATTTGCTACCAACTGTACAAACCCAACCCACCTTTCCTCTCTCCCCATCCCAGCACACACACATTTGTTTCCTCTACAGCCTACAGTGAGAAAACTTACAGGCAGTAGCATAGGAAGTGGGGGGTTGTTCCCCCAAGGTACCAGGCCAGAAGGAAGAGTCATGTTTTAAAGAGTCTCCAGCAAGACTCTTTAAAATTATGCACATCTTGCTTACCAGCAGACACTTGTTGGAGATTCCTTACTACAGCGCCTCCCAGCAATCACTCGGAAGCTCTAAAAAGGAGAGCCCAAAAGTGACTGACAATGTGACATGACCATGTCATATCCATCCTGGGTGCCATTGCCCCTAATGATGCCACTATAGGATAGATGGAGATTGTCTGAACTGCCAAAAAAAATTTACTTGAAAGGCAAGTACCCACTTTTGTCACAAAAGGTCTTTATTTATAAATTATTGGCACAATCACTTTCAGACAGGACAATAAAGAAAGCCTTATATTGTGATTGAATGGGCACAGTCTGTCGTTGAAATTGTTTCTACATTTGGGACAAGGCTGAATGTTGCATTATCAATGTAAAAAAACTATGGAAACAGAGTCATGGAAATGTTTCTTCACTCAGATAACTTTCAACAGATTTACAGTAATTCCGAGTAAACTAGGAAGCTACCACACAACTTCAGTCCACATTGAAATCTTCATCAACAGCATATATAATCTTTAGTTCAGTTGGTCCACAGCTCAGGCTGCTGTGGTGGTACACATTTTTCTCTCATTCTAGTTCATTTGCCCTGCTTACATGGTAAAGAGATAAACTGATCAGCACATAAATGAAGTACCATATATACTCGTGTATAAGTAAAAAAAAATGCCTTAAAATTGCCCAGAAAAAAACCTGACATTGATTTATATACAGGGGAATATGGTAAGTACATTGTCACATGATGGGCAGAGCAAGGCCCTGCCTTGGGTTTTCAAATTGTGCATAGGGAAGCCCTGATATGGAGAGGAGAGCCTGCAGGGGGTGTCGTGAGGCAACCTCAGGAATGACTGGAAGTTCTGGCTCAGCGTTGGGGCTTACTGCCTTTGCACCAGACAAAACAGAGGAACCACATCTCTGAGTAAGGGACAGTGGAGAGTGCCTGGCTTATCTCACAGTTCTAGAGAGGCCTCCCATGGTCCTGCACTGAGCGTGCTTACCGATGGGGTCATCTCCGGACAAACAGGTAAGCCCAACGCCAGGGAGGGCCCTGCCAGCAAGCAGTGTGGCATCGTGGGAGACTCCATGCTGAGTGTGCTTGCCTACTGGGCCGTTGGGATTCCCTTGTGGTCAGGAGAGTAAATTTCATGCAGGACCATCCTTTTTGCCTGAGCTGTATAGCCGGTGCTTCCTTTTTATTTGTGCTGTAAACTGAAATGGAGTGCGCTAGCCTGCCTTCTCCCTGCCAGAGAATATCACAGACACATTGGGCAAGAGGCAGGGTAGAAAAGAAGGGAAAGGATTAAAAAAGGTTTTGTCATCTGTGGTTTTGAATGGGGTAGTGATGAGTAGCTACATTGGGTGGGGGGAGAAAGGGGAGAAACCCCCAATCTAGAGGTTTGACTTTTTGCCTCTCCATTACCTGGACAGGTGAGCTACGAGGTCTTGCATGAAACCTGATGGATTCTGCAGGCTCAGCTTTAAGCATAGGCAATGAGAAGGGAGAAGTGGCTCTTTCTGCAGCTTCCGTAGTGTAGCCATTTTCTAGTCTTTCCTGTGATGTGCACAGTTCAGGGATTTGCACCACACACACAATTGATCCAGACGACTTCTTCCTAAATACCCCTCCCCCCCTCTCATGCACACAGATAGATTTCTGGTACAGGCATGCCCTGGTATACACTGTTTCAGTGTTTCACGGATACCATGGATTCTAGTACACCTATTAAAAAGATTGGGGAACATTAAACTTTTTTAACCTTGTTGCAGCAGAACCAAAGATGCTCCCCTATCTTTAAAAAGGTACCCCTGTATCTGCGGTTTCAGGTATCCACGATGGGGTCCACAATGGAACACCAGCAGATAGCGGGGCATGCCTGTAGTTACATTTTAAAAGTAATAAGATGTGTTTTAACTATCAGGAGCAGAAAAGTTCAAAAGGGAAGCTGTGAAAGCGTTACACATGGGTGTTTCTATAAACATAATTATATTGATATGTGTGCCAAATTTTGCTCAGCCAGTGATTTTCAGCAACAACAGGAAATGATTTAATTAGTTTCCTGCAGGTCAATCCTCCCTTACAACTCCAGTCCTTGATTACCATCTATTACTGATTCTGAAAACATTTATGCACAGAATATACAATGTCTATATTTCAAAGCTTAAGTTTCCTATAATAGGAAGGCAACTCTATCTAATGATGTGGGTTTTTTTCCATGAATAAAAACATTATTTGCAAAGTAAATTATAGTATTTTTAATCAGAAAACATAGGAACCGGATACCCCACATTCTTAATATATTGTAGATCAGTGGTATTCAAACTGTGGATCGGGACCCACTTGGTGGGTCGTGATCTGATGTCAAGTGGGTCGCAGAAAGCTGGGAGCAGCCATTTTGGAAACTGCAGACCTGACTCTTGTTATATTCCTTTTGTGAGTTTGAATTTTCATGTTCAGTGCTTTTCCCTCATATTTTGTCCTCATCTTGCTTTCTGTCAGGGATATTTCTGGGTTGTACAATTGCTGCAGTCCAAGAATGCCAATTTGCATTTCAGGAGTGTCATTTTATTATGTTACAATGACAGCACTTCCTTGCTTGATGATGTCACTTCCAGCTGTGACATCACTTCCAGGTTAGTGACATCACTTCTGGCGGGTCCCCAACACAAGTGCCATTCTAAAAAGTGGGTCCTGGTCTAAAAAGTTTGAATACCACTGCCGTAGATGATGTATCACATTACTATTAACAATCTGTTCTGAAAGTGCTCCAAAAGGTTCCAAACCCCAACCTCAGTGGACTCAGTAGACATGACATACAGATTCCATATGAATTTGCACTAGGTTGTACTTAGGAATACTGTACATTCTTACAAGTGAACATGCTATCTTTCATATCTGGAGATTCTGCTCCAAACCAGTGTATTCATGATATTATATTGGCTTTTTCTGTGATGTTGCCACTACATGTAAAAATGGACGACAATACATTCCTTAAATATATATTCAGTGGTCTTTCCTATACTTGTCCTATTTTATGAATTTTGAGCTTATCAACATGTTGTGCTGGGCTTGATGTGTGCCAGGTCCACAACTGGGACCCACAGCTTTGTGCACCACCATGCTGTCAACTTCTTGGGCTTCAGTTTGGAGCATCTACTTGGCCAGTAAAGGGTTTCAAGGTACTGGGTTGGCTCCACCCATCCAACGTAACTGCTTGCTTGCTTTGACAGAAAGGGCTATATAAGGCTTTCTGCCTAGTCTGGGAAACAGTTTCTTCTTGGCTGTGGAATATTCTGAATTCCTTGCTTGACTTTCAGCTCCAAATTATCTGTTGCCTATAATTTAGCCTAAAGTTCCTAATTATGAAAGAAGAAAGTGAGAAGTGTTGCCTCTTTGAATATCAAAAAGACCAGACTTATGACAACTGCAAAGAATGGAAGCATCAAAATAGTAATTGCTGGAGAGGAGGTTGAATGGAAAAAATCCACCTTTTTAGGATCATTGGTCAATCAAAAAGTGACTGCAGCCAAGAAATAAAACACTGAATTATGCTGGGTCGCAAAGCAATGATGAATATGAATCAAACATGGAAAAATAAGGATGTCAACTTAATGACCAAGTGTAGATAGTCCGCACTATAGTGTTCCCCATAAGAACATATGGTTGTGAAAGTTGAACGATGAAAAGGTTGGACAGAAGGAAAATTAATTCTTTTGAGCTGTGCTGTTGGAGGAGGCTCATGTGTGTCCCATGGACTGCTAAGGCAACGAATAAAGAAGTGCTGAAGTGCATAAAGACATCTCACTGGAAGGTAAAAAAACAAAACTCAGACTAAGTTACTTTGGCCATGTCATGCAGTCAGCATCGTTGGAGAAAGGCGTTATGCTTGGAATGGTCGGGGCAAAAGACAATGAGAACACCAAAGAGTGCATTGGTTGAAAGTAATCATAGCAGACATTGGCCAAAATATAAAGCAACTGAAAGAAGCCACATAAGATTGGAAAGGATGCTCATGAAATTGCCAAGGGTTGGATATGACTAAATGGATAATTCAATTCGATAGTTAGAAAACCATTAAATCTTCCTCATATGGCCTGCCCCATCATGTTACATACAAGTCTTACACCAAGAACTCTAGCAGTTTGAACTCTGCTGTTTCACTCTGTGCCATTATGGCAGCTTGCCAGCTTCTGGCATGTTCATTGTAGTGCTTCATTGCTGTACTAGAACAGGTACAGCTGTACCAGAGGCAGGGCCAGCCTTAAGCCAATGTGACCAATGTTGTTACATTGGGCCCTACACTTAGAGGGAGCCTTTTACCAGCGCAGCAAGTAGATCATCACCTGTTATCGTAGCCAGAATCTCTAGGGGCTGCAAGTCAGTGGGGCAAGCAGAACAGCTTTGCGTTGGCCCCTCCTGCCTCCAAACGCTCTCCCAGATGCAGTTGGTGGCGATATAATCATGTCAACTATTCTGGGTGCCACATTTCATGGGGGTCACCACAAGTGCTCTTCTTGTTGCCACGGCTGTATGGTGGATGGGTGAGGGCTGCAAAGAGGGAGGCCCTGTGGGAATGCCCTGCATTGGGCTCCACCACTCCTGGAGCCGCCCTGGCCAGAGGCACTGCAGCCACCTCCTTAGCAGAAGTCAGGTGATTCTGTCAGAAATCCATAGGATTCCACATCCAGGCTGATACATTTGCTGACTCTGGCAAGCCTCCGCAGTTTGAGCTCTGGAACTCCAACCTCTGGAACCCTTGCTAAGTGGGCAAAGGGCACCTTTCAAAATGGTGTTCTCTTACATTTAGCAGGGGGAGAGCAACTGTCCCCTGCACTTCCAGTGGCTGTTGCTGGAGTCTCTTCTGTTTTGTTTTTTTTTTAATCATGAGCTCCTTGGGGACCAGGAACCATTTATTGATTAATTTTACTTTGTAAACTGCTTTGTGAACTACTCCTATTGAAAAGCAGTGTATAAATACTCTTAATAATACTCCCTAGTTCCTGCCTGGCTTGCCCTCAGACCAGACATACCATTACTTTATTTTTTAAAAAATATCCTTACTGGCTATCCACTCCAGCCCAGAATGATCATATAACCAAAAATTGCATTCAACAGCATGGCACTATCCTTTCATTGCAAGTCTTTTTCACCTATTATTGGGGGATACACAACTATGATAAACTAAGAAAGGGGCTTAGCTGGACTGGAGCTGATGCAAGGCTCAAACTACACCTGATGATGGCAGATCCATTTATTTAAAGTCAGCTCTGCCCCAGTCACATCTAGAGCAGGCCTTCTACTTTCCTCCCTCTCCCATAGATCCTGGGAGAAGTCCCGGCATGGTTCACATTTGAAATCAGAGCTTGGATTGGGGAGGTGATTATGTCTATGAAGAAATAAGACATGGGCAGATGTGGTTAGCACCTTCCACCCAAGTGTCTCCGGCCCGAAACATGCAGGCATCCATGTTGTCTATGACTGAGGCCAGCTCAGATTTAAACCAACAGGGTTCACAGCTATTGTTCGTAATTTGAACTTCTATAGAGAACTAAGGATAAAATCCATCCATGGAAACTGAATCTGTGGACACAAGGACCTCTCACACAAGTTCCCACAGGAATTAATGGTTTCCATATTCTTAGTGGATAATTTGCAACATCTTGTGCAACACATGGAGGAAATGAGGTCTAAGCTCATCAGAGCAGATTGGTATATAGTTGTTTCTCAAGGGTTTCTTTTATTTGAGAGCTATTTCTGTTAATTAATGCATGCTATATAAACATGCTATATAAATGCATGCTATATAAATTAATGCATGCTAATAAACACAGTAACCAATGGAGAATGTGCATCCTTGTATGACAGAGCTGCACTAATTTTTAAGTATCCTAGCGGTGAAGACTTCTGCTAGAGATAAGCCAATCACTAGAGGACACAAGGATACCAGCCTCAAGTCAATTCAGTTTTGCAATAGAAAAGGAGATCCTGAATAAAGACCTCTGAAACGAATATACCATTGCAGTAACAACAATACCACATCAGCTGGCTTACATTAGGAAACAGAGTCAAATGCTACATTGGTGAATGTACCAGGTGCACCCAGGTCACTAAAAGGAAATACATAGAAAAATGGTTATTTTAAATGCAGTATAGCCTAAGAAACAAAACCTGTGGTGTTATGTCCCCCCCCCCAACACTTTTGTTTAAGAATCTACAACATCCCAGGATCCATTTAATAAATACAATATTTTCCTAGTCCTCCTGACTGCTGAGTTACATTTGAAAAAGTAACTCAACAAAAGTCAGCCATTATTTTGCCTCCCCTCCCAGCAATGGAACCTTTATTGTTCCGACTTTCCAAAAACCTAACTTCAGGCAGGAACACTTTAAAAATTAAATATTTTTGAATGGCAAGAGCTAGTGAAAACAAAATCAGCCCAAGTACAGCCTTTTCAAAATGCAATCACAAAGAGGAGACTAAAATGATAAATACAGTTTTCAGAAACAGGAAATGGTTTCTACACTCAAGCAAAGATTTAAAAAAATCTGGTGGATAGGTAAAACATCAGGTTATTGAATCTGGAGTCCTTTGAGAGATATAACACTTGCTTCAAGGGACTTGAATTGGAAATGTGGTTGGTTAAGTCACTCCAAACAGTAATTATCTCTCAATTGCGAAGGCTGGTAAAACTTGAGGGTGCCTGGATGCATGTACAGTATATCTATCAGCTGGTTGGTCCCTATTTACTGAAGAACGCGTCTGAGTAAATTTATTTAGGAACCTGCTGTACACTTTAATTTGGATGGACCGAAACATGTGGGACCTCACTACTGTGTGTGTGTTTATCTTTTCATCTCACTTTGCTTTCTTTAACATCTCAAATACTATACACACACACAAGTACACCCACCATCTTTCCTAGTGACTTCTTGCACCTGGCAAAGTGGACCCTAGTCCACAAAACCTTCTGCCACAGTAAAGGGCAAATCTTATCCAACTTTCCAGCACTGGTGCAGCTGTGCCAACAGAACATGCACGGCTTCTTGCAATGGGGAGGCAGTCACGGAGGCCTCTTCTAGGCAAGGGAATGTTTGTTCCCTTACCTTGGGTCCACATCGGTGCTAGAAAGTTGGATAGGATTGGGCCCTAAATGTGTGAAACCTTTATGTTGCCACAGAACATAACCAGTTTCCACTTCCCACGTTATTTTAGGAGATCAGTTAAAAAACATTTTGGTCACAATTCAAGATCTTACCAGGTAGAGTTCAGAAGCCTCCTTTTTTCATCTGATAGAGCAAGTGTCCAATGAATGATATGAGAGAGAGAGAGAGAGAGAGAGAGAGAGAGACAGAGAAATCTAGCTATTATTAATGAATACAAAGAGCAGATAAAAATGTAGCAGTGATTCTGACTAGAATGCAAGGTTAATGCTATTACTTGTCATCCTGGGTAAGCCACTCAATCATCATAACACTCTGGCATCTCTCCCATTCAGCATGCTTCTCTGACCTCTTCCATAGAAACAACAGTAAGCCTCTGCCCTCTGCTATGTGTTGCAAACATGCTTTAAAGCATGTTCACAACACCCAGAGGGGAGGGAGTGCTGATACTGGGCCAGTGCTAGTGAGCATCCAGCCTCAGCACCACAAGGAAGGGCTGCCAGCACTCCAGCAGCGTTGGTGACCAGGAAGTGTTTTGGGGGGCATGGGGGGAGACGGGTGGAACTGGGTGGAGGGAAGGGATGATTGGACCTAAGTGGGGTATGGGAGTGGGCGGTGGCTAGGCAGCCCAACACAGGGCTGCTTGATTCTTAGACTCAAAGAGCCCCATTGTAGGGGTCTGGACTTTCCCATGGGATACAGCGGTAACTGTTTTGCTACTGCTGCTCCTATGGGAGCCGGGCAGCTCAGGATTGGGCTGCTTGTATGAACAGATAGTGTCAAAAGTTAGGGCAGTGCAATCTGCTGGGTACTGCCTCCCTTAGGCACAACATGTTACTAAGCGTTACAAGAATCTGTTTTGTTTTTTAATGCCAAGTAAGGTTTTCATGACGTCAGAAAGTACTTAGAATGGAATGTCTTTTTTCTTCCCATAACCCTGATCTTTGGTAATAATATGCTTCTTAGCAAGCACCATATATCAGAATGGATTAAAATGTAGACCCAGGGTGCGGCTGTAGTGAAGAAGGCCAATCCAATGCTCAGGATAATTGAAAAGGGGATTGAGAATAAAACAGCCAATGTTGTATTGCCATTGTACAAGGCGATGGTAAGGCCACGCTTGGAGTACTGCGTACAGTTGTAGTTGCCACATCTCAAAAAGGACATAGTGGAATTAGAAAAAGTATAGGAGAGTGTTCTCCAAAGTGATTACTGGGCTGGGGCAACTCCCTGATGAGGAAAGGTGTTTGGGACTCTTCAGTCTAGAAAAAAGGTGCCTGAGGGGGAACATGATTGATATGTACAAAATTATGCAGCGGTGGATAGATAGAGGGAAGCTCTTTTTCCCTCTCACACAATACCAGAACCAGGGGACATCCACTAAAATTGAGTGTTAGGAAAGTTAGAACAAACAAAAGAAAATATTTCTTTACCCCAGTGTGAAATTACTCTGTGGATCTCCTTGTCACAAGATTTGGTGATGACATCTGGCCTAGATGCCTTTCAAAGGGGATTGGACAGATTTATGGAGGAAAACTCCATCTCAGGTTAAAAGCTATGATGGGCATGTCCAAGCTTAGCTGGTCGCTCATGACGAGTAGGAATTTTTTAGGAAAAAAATTTAGGAATTTTTTTCTGTCACCTGAATTGGCCATAGATGCAGTGGCGTCATGAGGGGGGAGGGGGGCACACCAGGTGATGCGCATGGAGGGGTGACAAAAAAGGGACCAAAATTTGCTAAAATTGCGGTTTTAAAAGATAATACCAGTGGTGTCATCCAAACGATTTAGAAACCGGTACTCACTTTTGATTGGCACTTGTCCAAATGCCAAAAAAATAATGATTTAGGCCAGCTCAACTTCTAGAAACCGGTACTTGCGTAGTGGTGCGTAGTGGGTGCATGACATCACTGGATAATACCATCATGCTATAGACTGTTTGGGTGTGGAATTTCACACTGAATTCAATGAAAAAAACCAAAAAACCAGAGTGTAATACCTCCATTCTATCAAAAGTTATGGCCAAAACGTTTTAGTTGAAAATACAACTTTTTATCCCTTACATGCAGTGATGTCATGCAGGGGGTATGCGGGGGTATGCGAGTACCGGTTCCAAGGATTACGGCTGGCCCCGCCCATTCGCCCACCCACTTGTCGACTCCGCCCCCTGCAACATTTGAATTTCCTGCACGTTTGAGTTGCCTGCATGTTCTCAGAGCCAGGCAGGCAGGCAGGCAGGCAGCGAGCGGAGCCTGCCTTGCCTTGCCACTGAAAAATGAGCTGCTCTGGGGTTTTGGAACTGTTGGGTCACTTTAACATGATGCCAGGCCTCCTTAACATGTTCTGGGGGTGCTGTGGAATACTGTTGCAACTGTTGGGTCAGTTTAAAATGGTCTGAGGCCTCAAAAAGGGCTTTTTCATGTCACTTCCTGCCACGACATCACTTCCGGCTTATGATGTGACTTCCGGTGGGCGGGTCCCGACATGTGCCAATCAAAAGTGAGTACCTGTTCTTAAATCATTTAGATGACACCACTGCTTACATGGATCACTGTCTGGTCATGGCAAAGGGGCTTGAGTAGCTCAATGAAGCTGTGAGCTTCATGTAGGATTACCCAGGATGGACAGGTCATAGTAGAGAGTTCTGGCTAAACGTGATCCGCTGGATCCACTCCAGTACTCTTGCGTAGAAAACCCCATGTATTACAATACAAAAAACCTAACGATATGACACTGGAAGATGAGACCCTCAGGTCGGAAAGTGTCCATTATGCTACTGGGGAAGAGCAGAACACGAGTACTAGTAGCTCCAGAAAGAGTGAAGTAGCTGGGCCAAAACTGGAAGGAAGCTCAGCTGTGGATGTGTCTGGAAGTGAAAGGAAAATGTGATGCTGCAAAGAACAATACTGCATTACATAGGAACTTGGAACGTCAGATCTATGAATCAAGGTAAGCTAGATGTGGTCAAACGCGAGATGTCAAGACTGAACATCGACATCATGGGAGTTAGTGAACTAAAATGGACAGGAATGGGAAAATGTAATTCAGATGATCATTACATCTACTATTGTGGGCAAGAATCCCTTAGAAGAAATGGAGTAGCCTCAGTGGTGTCATCCAAATGATTTAGAAACCGGTACTCACTTTTGATTGGCACTTGTCCAAATGCCAAACAAATAATGATTTAGGCCAGCTCAACTTCTAGAAACCGGTACTCGTGTAGTGGTGCGTAGTGGGTGCATGACATCACTGAGTAGCCTTCATAGTGAACAAGAGAGTGGGAACAGCAGTACTGGGGTATAACCTCAACAATGATAGAATGATTCCAATTTGTATCCAAGGCAAACCTTTTAACATAACGGTAATCCAAGTCTATGCCCCAACCACTGATGCTGAAGAGGAAGAAGTTGACCATTTCTATGAAGACCTACAACACCTTCTAGAATTAACACCCAAAAAAGATGTGCTTCTCATCATAGGGGATTAGAATGCTAAAGTAGGCAGTCAAGAGGTAATAGGAATAACAGGCAAGTTTGGTCTTGGAGTACAAAATGAAGCGGGGCAAAGACTGATAGAGTTTTGTCAGGAGAACACATTAGTCATAGCAAACACCCTTTTCTAGCAGCACAAACGGCGACTGTACACATGGACTTCACCAGATGGTCTACACTGAAATCAGATTGATTCTTTGCAGCCAAAGATGGAGAAGTTCTATACAGGCAGTAAAAACAAGACCTGGAGCTGATTGTGGCTCAGATCATGAGCTTCTTATGGCAAAATTCAGGCTTAAGCTGAAAAAAAGTAGGGAAAACCACTAGGCCCTCCACGTATGACCTAAATCAGATCCCATACGAATATACAATGGAAGTGACAGATTTAGGGGCTTAGATTTGGTAGACAGAGTGCTGCAAGAACTTTGGACGGACGTCTGTAACATTGTACAGGAAGCAGCAATTAGAACCATCCCAAAGAGAAAGAAATGCAAGAAGGCAAAGTGGCTATCTGACGAGGCTTTACAAATAGCTGAGGAAAGAAGGGAAGCCAAAAGCAAGGGAGAAAGGGAAAGATATACCCAACTGAATGCAGATTTCCAGAGAACAGCAAGGAGAGAAAGGAAGGCCTTCCTAAATGAGCAACGCAAAGAAATAGAGGAAAACAATAGAATGGGAAAGACTAGAGATCTTTTCAAGAAAATTGGAGAAGTCAAAGGACAATGTCATGCTAAGGTAGGCACAATAAAGGACAAGAACGGCAAGGACCTAACAGAAGCAGGTGACATTAAGAAGAGGTGGCAAGAATACACAGAGGAACTATATAAGGCCGATCTAAATGTTCCTGATAACCACAGTGGTGCGGTCACTGAGCTTGAACCTGACATCCTGGAGTGTGAAGTCAAGTGGGCTTTAGAAAGCATCACTAACAACAAAGCTAGTGGAGGTGACAGCATTCCAGCCGAGTTACTCAAAATCTTAAAAGATGCTACTGTCCAAGTGCTGCACTCCATATGCCAGCAAATTTGGAAAACCCAGCAGTGGCCACAAGACTGGAAAAGATCAGTTTACATTCAAATCCCAAAGAAGGGCAATGCCAAAGATTGTTCGATCTACCGCACCATTGCACTCATTTCACATGCTAGCAAGGTCATGCTCAAAATCCTACAAGCTAGGCTTCAGCAGTATGTGAATCGAGAACTACCAGATGTACAAGCTGGTTTCCGAAGAGGCAGAGATCAAATTGCCAACATTCGCTGGATCATGGAGAAAACAAGAGAGTTTCAGAAAAATATCTACTTCTGCTTCATTGACTATGCCAAAACCTTTGATTGTGTGGATCACAATAAACTGTGGCAAGTTCTTGAAGAGATGGGAGTACCAGACCACGTTATCTGTCTTCTGAGAAACCTGTATGCGGGCCAGGAAGCAACAGTTAGAACTGGACATGGAACAACTGATTGGTTTCAAATTGGGAAAGGAGTACGACAAGGCTATATACTGTCACCCTGCTTATTTAGCTTATATGCAGAGTACATTATGAGAAAGGCTGGGCTGGATGATTCACAAGCTGGAGATTGCTGGGAGAAATATCAACAACCTCAGATATGCAGACAACATCACTCTAATGGCAGAAAGTGAGGAAGACCTAAAGAACCTTCTGATGAGGGTGAAAGAGGAAAGTGCCAAAATTGGCTTGAAGCTCAACATTAAAAAAACTAAGATCATGGCATCCACTCTCATCACTTCCTGAAAATAGAAGGGGAAGAAATGGAAGCAGTGACAGACTGTATTTTCCTGGGCTCCAAGATCACTGCAGATGGTGACTGCAGCCATGACATTAAAAGACGTTTACTTCTTGGGAGGAAAGCTATTAGTCCAGTCAATATGTCATTAGACCCGGGACTAAGTCTAATAAAAGGTCTGTCAACTGTTCTTGTCAGTACTAGGTGTACTGATTGACAGAAAAAAAGTTCTCCAAAATTCGACCACCAGAAGTGGGTCACCTTCAAGATGGCAGCCGCAAACCATGAAAATCGGCCAAAATCATGCAATCGTGTCATTTTTAAGCTTAGTCCTTTTTTCATTTTTCAAACTCAAGGTTTTTTGTATGGTCAAGTAATTCATTTTAACCTATTACTTGGTTCATGGGTTGAAGACTGGATTCCAATGTAATGAGCATTGCAGGTACAACACCTGTCATAACAAATATCAAGTTGTATGTTATTATTATATCAGAATACATTTGAACTGGTTTCCTTTTTTTAAACTATATATTCAACAAAGAACCCTTTAAACTTGGTTAAGAAAACTGCAGCAATATGCAGATAAAACAGTAACTCCTTAATTTTCTATTCATCCTCATCACTGCCCTCTAGGTCACCTAACACCTGGTTGTCACAATACGTTTCTTGACATGGTCCACATACAGAACTGCATGGAAGTCCGTATGTTCTGCAACTGCAGCGGGTACCACTGCAACCAGTTTTACAATTGCAGTGTATAATTTGCAGTAGAGTGTCTGGTGCAGCTTTAATATCACACATTACTGGCACCAGTTCACCGCCATCAAGTTTCCAACCCCAGGCCACAGGATTCATTTCCCCAGCCATATCCATCCAAATCATGGTCTGATAGTACACTCTTAGACTATGGAATTTTGTGGAAGACTCAGTTGGAGGCAGGCGTTCTGGATTCACAAACGATTTGGCTGTGACGACTTTCTTGGTTAGTGTCTGGTAGCGCAAGGCTGCCAAAGAACTGTTGCTGTCGCCACCAAAAATAACAGCCATCACTTGACTGCCAAGACTTACTATTTCAGTGGGGTTCTTGCCTGGTGAAGTGAATGCAGTTGCAAAGGATTGAAGGACAGAATTCCCTTTTAAAAGTTTGTGGAAAACTGCTGTTTTTCCAACACCATAAATACGCGAGAAATTAGTGACTGTGTGAAATTAGTGACCGGATGAAATAACGGGTTGTCAGGTTTTGGTAAGTTTTTTTCCTGTCAATCAGTACACCTAGTACTGACAAGAACAGTTGACAGACCATTGGGTAGACTTTTTCTAAGCATAAACATAACACAGTTGCATGATTGTGGCCGATTTTCATGGTTTTCATGGCTACCATCCTGAAAATAACCCACTTCCGGTGGTCGAATTTTGAAAAAAATTTTTTGCTGTCAATCAGTACACCTAGTACTGACAAGAACAATTGACAGACCTTTGGTTAGATTTTTTCTGAGCTTAAAAATAACACGGTTGCATGATTTTGGCCAATTTTCATTGTTTGCCACTGCCATCTTGAAAATAACCCACTTCCGGTGGTCAAATTTTGGAGAACTTTTTTTCTGTCAATCAGTACACCTAGTACTGACAAGAACAGTTGACAGACCTTTTATTAGACTTAGTCCCGGGTTATGGGGTTTTTTCCCCTAAATTGACCGGACTATATGGCGAACCTAGACAACTTAATAAAAAGCCAGGACATCACCCTGCCAACAAAGGTTCGCATAGTCAAAGCGATGGTTTTCCCAGTAGCAATGTATGGCTGTGAGAGCTGGACCATAAGAAAGGCAGAGCGCCGAAGAATAGATGCTTTCAAATTATGGTGTTGGAGAAGACTCTTGAGAGTCCCCTGGACTGCAAGGAGATCCAATCGGTCAATCCTCCAGGAAGTCAAGCCTGATTGCTCCCTGGAAGGAAAAATCCTGAAGCTGAAGCTCAAGTACTTTGGCCACCTCATGAGAAGAGAGGAGTCTTTAGGAAAGACCCTCATGCTGGGAAAGATTGAAGGCAAAAGGAGAAAGGGGCAGCAGAGGATGAGATGGTTAGATAGTGTCACCGAAGCGATGAACATGAAATTGGGCGAACTCTGGAAGCTAATGGAGGACAGGGAGGCCTGGCGTGCTGTGGTCCATGGGATCACGAAGAGCCGGACACAACTTAGCAACTGAACAACAACAACTTTTTATGTAAAAATCACGTGATTTTTAAAAATCATGATAATAAAAAATCATTATTATCAGTTCTCATTTCCATGTATCAGAGCTAATACTAGAACTTTTATTTATTTGTGTGAGTGTCATCAAATTGGCCACGTTTTTTGTTGGTTACTAATTTGTTGAGTGACCAGTACTATAATTAAATAAAGTTGATGGGGGTGGGTAACACCAACCCTAGTAATAACACTGCATTTAGGTTGTGCATATGGTATTGTAATGTATTCTGTATGGTTTGGGAGGGGGGGATGACGCGCATCGGGAGGGGGGGATGACGCACTGACCTCCCGCCCTGGGTGACGCAAACTCTAGTGACGCCACTGCACAGATGGCAGCTTTTTGTCTACCCCAGACCAGCGAGGGAGGGATGGTGTGTTCACCATCAATTTGTTGCCTTCGGGGAGGAGTCTTCGGAGTCTTCCATCTAGGTTCAGTCAGTTTTGTTCCATACTGTAGTAAACTCCCACGCTGCTTCTTTCCGCTATGCAGCAGGGTTAGTTTTTAATGGGATAAAACAGGGTACAGCACTGGTTGTCTATGAGTGTACGGTTTAACTCCTGGGTATAAGTAAGCAATGTCATTTCATTTGAGTGTATACTTGTGGGCCTTGGCCTGGGTGTCCACTGTAAAATGACAATAAAGGTTATCTTATTTTCATGTTTTAAAAACTGGTCACTTGTGTAGTGGCCCAAGTTAACCCCAAACCAAAGACCGGCGCCCCCCCTGGGGGGGGGGGGGATTTACAAGGATAATAGGCTATCTGAAAATGCCAGATGAAGGGGAGTGGCAATGAGATACAAGTATGTGACTGTCCTGTGTGCTCCCTGAGGCATCTGGTGGGCCACTATGAGATACAGGAAGCTGGACTAGATGGGCCTTTGGCCTGATCCAGTGAGGTTTTTCTTATGTTCCAACTTTATATGGCTCTCTAGGCCTTGCCTTTTGACCTAGGACACTTGCTTCGACAATATATAATGTGTAGATTGGCTTTTCAACAAAATAAAAATGAAAAGGTAGCATGTCCAATGTTGTATCTGAGTATTTCCAAACCGGGGGGGGGGCGGGGAACGAGGGTGGACTGGATGTTTTGAGTTTTATTACCTCTTCTGGTGAGACGCTTGATGGTGAGAACTATCAGTCCCCCGGAGAGCATGAGGGCAACAACTGATGCGGTGATTCCACCAGTATAAAGCAGAGCTTGCGCAAAAACAGGAGCGATGTTTTCTGAAATAAATGGGAAATCCATATGCTACAGATGCAGCAAGTCAACTCTTTCTGTGCTCTAGTCTTCCAGCATCACTCCTCTGCAAGTCCAAATGTCATTTTCAGACATGAGTGGCATTAAAGCAGCACCCGCTCAAAACCACTTTGCAATGCAAACATTAAACCTACATTGACAAATGCTTCCCTTTTGCTTTCTCTTACAGCAGTGATTTCCAAACCACAGCCCAAATCTGCTCTCTGAGATTATCCTTCCAAGTACGGCATGGCAGTGGTGAAACCTTACCATTCCGCTCTGCAGCCACCATTTGTTGCCCCTGATCTTCACACAGACTCACACCTAGCAGCTGCTTCTGCCGGGAAAACACGCTTCTGAGGCAACAGGCAGTGGAAGTGGCTGCCTGGCACGAGTCTACATGAAGGTTGGGTGCAACAAACAGTGGCTGCTGCACAGCATGGTAAGGCTTTGCCATTGCTGCACCACTACCCAAAAGGATAATCCTGGAGCGCCAGATCCAGCCTGCGCTATCTTTGTCTAACAGCACAATACTACGCACATTTACTCAGCAGTAAGTCTCAATCTGTTCAGTAGAGCTTACTCCCAAGAAATGTGCATAGGATTTCTAGAATCAAAAGCTGAAGAATGGTTTCGCAAGTTTGAAGCAAACCTAGCTGAGGATGGAACTGAATGGCTAGGACCCATAGGTTTGGCACAACGGAGACAATTTGCAACTGTTTTATATATGTGAACATCTAAACAGATGAACATTTTAAAATGTGCATGAAAGCACCACCCAAGATGTCTCGTAACTTGGACACCAATAAGAGGAATCTTATATAAAGATTAATTAACCCCTGCTAATTGAGCAAGAGGCACTTTTCCAAGTGGTGTTCCTCTTATATTTAGCAGGGGGAGAGTAATTGTCCCTCTTCACCCGAGCACAGTGTCTTTTCTAGTGGCTGTTGCTGGTGGTGTGCTGCATTTTTTAGATTGGGAGCCCTTTTGGGACAGGGGGCCATTTAACTTCATTATTATTTGCCTGTAAACCGTTGAAAAGCGGTATATAAATACTTTTGGAGTGATTGATTGATAGATATAAAAGCAAATATTGCAAAGACACCATAAGGCTCCAGTGCTGTGCTATAGCTCCTGAAGCACCACTAAGAGAAGTGGGGCACAAACATGTGACAATATGTAGCATGTCATCCAAAATGTCTTCTTTGAGAAAAGACCGTGAGTACCTTGACAACCAGGCATCTCAGCAGACCAGCGGCCACCAGGTTGGCACTGCATCCTGCTTGTTCCATTGAGGATGTAGCCTTCAGAACAGTGGAAGTAACATACTGACCCATAACTGAAAGGGCCCCATGGATGAGAACAGTTCATATCCAAATGTTCCACACTTCTCAGCTGGGGACAACTTACAGCTATGAGGATGGATTACAGAAGTATAAAGCTATTTCAAAATGCAGCATTATAAGAAATGAATAAATGAATTAATACCATGCATGAAGTATTGTCATGAATTAGTTATGCAAACAAGGTTATTATCTGTTGTGGAAGGCATTCATCACTTCACAGAAAAACAAAATGATTTACAAATGATGCATAAGAACATAAGAAGAGCCCTGCTGGATCAGGCCAAAGGCCCATCTAGTCCAGCTTCCTGTATCTCACAGCGGCCCACCAGGTGCCCCAGGTGCTTGCATCCTATTGCCACTCCCTTGCATCCGGTACTCTGAAGTAGCCTACTACTAATGTAAGGAAGTTGCACAATCCATCATTGCCTATAGCCCACGATGGACTTTTCTTCCAGAATTCCAGGATTCCAGAAATCCCCTCTTAAAGGCATCTAGACCAGATGCCATCACCACCTCCTGTGGTAAAGAGTTCCAGAGATTAACTTCCCGCAGGGTAAAAAAGTACTTCCTTTTATCTGTTTTAACTCTTCCAACCCTCAGTTTTAGCGGATGTCCCCTGGTTCTGGTGTTTTGAGAGAGGGAAAAGAACATCCCTCTATCGACTCTATCCCTTCCGTGCATAATTTTGTATGTCTCAATCATGTCTCCCCTCAGGCGCCTTTTTTCTAGGCTGAAGAGCCCCAAATGCTGCAGTCTTTCTTCATAAGGGAGGTGCCCCAGCCCCGTAATCATTTTCGTTGCTCTCTTCTGCACCTTTTCCAGCTCCAATGGAAAATGGTCAGTAGTGGGGTATGGCTTGAGCCCTCTTCCCAAATTCACCAGGTCACAGGGAAGCGAATTCGTCAGGGTCTTGTGTGTGTGTGTGTGTGTGTGTGTGTGTGTGTGTGTGTGCGTGCGTGCGTATGCACGCACACACACAGAGGCAGGCAGACCTGATTGCACAGGTCTTTCCTATTCAAGCAGAATTCCACCAAAAGGGATGAAGTGGCCATTTAGTAGGAGAGACTCATTCAATCAGCTGCATCCCTGTGGCTGCAATTCCCTCACACATACTGCAGTCATGTGAGATGGAAACATGAATAGGTAATTCTCACAAGGCCCAGTGACTGAGTCAAGGAAGCCCCAAACATCCTGGAACTTCTTGTACCGCGTAGAGCTTTTTTTTCCTTTCTTCATTTTATCCATTAAAATTTTTTTCCCATCCCTTCAACACTGGCCTTCAACGTAGTTATAGCTCTAACCTTTACAGAATGGTGCAGAGTCCGTCCACTCTCTCTGGGCCATACAGTTAAGTACCTCAGGCCCAATTCTAATGAAACCCTCATGACAGGAGAAGTTACAGCTGGACTTATACATGAAGTTTCCATGAGGATAAGAACAACTTAACCAGCCATTCACTGGAGCACTGAGTACTGGACACCTGACAGCTGGAGGAAAAAAAAAAAAGCAAACATTAGCTGAAAGGCCTGGGAAAAAATGTGCAGGCAGAGGAACAAAGGAAAACTATGTATATACTAAAGCTTCCATGAGCAGAGTTGTCATGAAAAGAAATTCATTTTTTGGATCCCAGGACATGTTACAAAAAAAAAAAAAAAAAAAAAGGTTTCCCAATGTTTTGCCCTAACTTTGTGAGGCTTTTTCAAGGGAATTATCTAACCAGCCTATATTCTCCCCCCCCCCCAAAAAAAACCCTTAAAACCCAATAACCCATTCTATTACCTCCCAAGCTCAAAACAATTGCAAATAACCCAGCCAAAAGTTTAAAATGCCCTAGGCATAAACTGACGCAACTGCCCCCAGCACAGTCAGTCTAAAAATCCTTAGTTTCTGTCCTCATATTTAGACTAACTAACCTGTGCTAGAGGCTGTTGCATTGGACTATGCCTAGGGAAAGTGGCGTCACTAGAGTTTGCGTCACTCCCCCCCCCCAAATGATGGATCTCCTCCCCCCACACCATACAGAATAAATTACAATACCATATGCACAAACTAAATGCAGTGGGATCACTAGGTTTGGTGTTACCCCCATCAATTTACTTACTTACTTTATTTATTTAACTATAATATAGGTCACCCAACAAATTAGTAACTAACAAAAAATTAGTTACTTTACCATCAAATTAGTAGCCAATTTGATGACACTCATGCAATTAAATAAGTGTTCTAGTATTAGTTCTGATACATGGAAATGAAAACTGATTTATACTAATGATTTTTTTAAAATCATGGTTTTTACATAAAAAGTTGTATTTTCAGGTTTCAGTTTTTTGGCCATAACTTTTGATAGAATGGAGATATTACACTCCGTTTTTTTCCATTAATTCCAGGTGACATTCCACATTCAACAGTATATAGCGTGATAGTATTACCTTTTAAAACCGTGGTTTTAGCAATTTTGGTCCCTGGTGATGTCACACACACACCCTGTGTTTGTCACCTGGTGCGGCCTGCACCCACTGATGTCACCTACTCCCCAGTAGACGGTTCGCTGGGCGGGAGTAGGAGTGATTGACAGCACGTCGTTTCACTTCCGGTATCTTCGCGCGCCCCGCGCGGCTTTCCCTCGCCTCAGAGGGGGCGCCTGCTCACCCAGGCACCCGGTGCCCTCCCCCCCCATCCCCCATGGCGAGCAGGCGCCCCCTCCGAGGCGAGGGAAACTGACTCAATGATTTTTTTAAAAAATCGCAATTTTTACATAAAAAATTGTATTTAATTTTTTGGCCATAGCTTTTGATAGAATAAAGATATGACACTCTGGGTTTTTTCATTTAATTCCTCATGAAATTCCACATCCAAGGGTATATAACATGATGGTATTATTCTGTAAAACCACAATTTTTTAAAAATCACAATTTTTACATTAAAAGTTTTATTTGTGGGTTTTAGGTTTTTGGCCATAATTTTTGATAGAATGAAGATATTACACTCTGGGGTGTTTTTTTATTGACTTCCAGGTGAAATTCCACATCCAACAATATATAACATGATAGTATTATTCCATAAAACTGTAATTTTAAAAAAATCTCAATTTTTACAAGAAAAAATCTCGATTTTTTTACAAGAAATCTCGATTTTTTTTTACTAAAAAACTTTAGTTTTAGTTTTTTGGCCATAACTTTTGATATAATCAAGATAATACACTCTGGGTTTTTTTATTGAATTCAGGGTGAAATTCCACACCCAAACGGTATATAACATGATGGTATTATCTTTTAAAACCGCAATTTTAGCAATTTTGGTCCCTGGTGGTGTCATCCCCCGTGCCCCCCACCCCCGCTCACGACGCCACTGCCCTGGTGTAACAGTCCCAATGGGGTGTGTTCTGCATTCTATGATAGAGGAGAAGTCATGGAGGCCTCCTCAAGGCAAGGGAGCATTTGTGCGCTTACCTCAGAGCTGCATTGCAGCTGTATCAGCACCAGAAAATAGGATAGCATTGGACCCTTAATCTGGTTAAGCCAGGTTGTCCAAAGCTTCTACTCCTCTTCAGTCTTTATTCCCACTCCACAATAAGCACCCACTCCTTTCAACGCCAAATCTGTGATCTGCTTTATTGCAGATGGGAAAGGATGCCCCCCATGACAGGGAGGGCCAATTCCCTGACCTAGAAAATTTGGTTGGTTGCCTCCCTGCTTTCTTTCCACTGCCTATTGGGGCCGAATCCTATCCAACTTTCCAGCACCAATGCAGCCACAATGCAGCCCCAAGGTAAGAGAAAGAATGTTTCTTTACCTTGAGGAGGCCTCCATTATTGCCCCCTCACTGCAGGATGCAGCATACACCCCATTTTCATGGCTGTATGGGTACTTGAAAGTGGAATAGAATGGGCCATTGAATTCTTGAACCCCAGTTTCTCTCCTGAGTTTGTGTAATGGGGTGGGCATGAAGTTCCCATTTGTTTTGGCGTTAAGGGGTACTTTGCTACTGTGTTTGTTTTTTATTGAGTAATATTTGCTTTTTATTGTGGTTGTACTATTTCACAGTTTTGTAAGTCATCTTGTATGACTCCTTTGTATACATCCATCTTGTATGTATCTCCTCCTTTGGGAGGAGAAAGGTGGAATAATAAAAAAATATACATTTTTAAAAAATATTCTTTGCAAGTCTCTGAGTGGCTCTATGTGTGTGCGTGCGTGTGTGTGCGTGCGCGTGCACGCACCAAATTTGAAAAGAATGCAGACATTGTTATTGCCGCTACTACCAACAGAAGCATAACACTCAAGAGGGTCCATTCTGATTTCTTAAATTAGCAAAGATAGTCTTATCTGTTGCAAAGTCTGTTGCTATGAGAAACTTTCATAGCTATCCACACAGCAGCCATTTTCCCAGCTGATTTCTACAAACACATCCAACACACACCTTCACATATGGGTGGCGTCTCCTTCCATATTCCCAGGGCAGTACACTGAAGCTGCTCCTTTCCAACTCGCACAAATCCTGTGTTGCAGGTGAATGTGCAGCTGGAGCTATACGCAAAGTCTCCATGAGGATGAGAGCAGTTTAATCCTCCATGCTCAGG
>JAJKFI010000126.1:2496424-2516534 GCA_029204185.1 Lerista edwardsae | reverse complement strand
GTGCACTGAAGCTGCTCCTTTCCAACTCGCACAAATCCTGTGTTGCAAGTGAATGTGCAGCTGGAGCCAAATGCAAAGTCTCCATGAGGATGAGAGCAGTTTAATTCTCCGTTCCCAAAGAAATCCAGTGGCGAGCATTCAACAGCTAGAATTAAAGAGCATTCTCGTGACAAAGGAATCTTTCATGCCCAGCCCAGATTTCCCTATGCCCTGGATGAGGTGAGTTCAAGTACTGAGGACTTGTGGGCCTTCTCTTCCAAAAACAAAGCAGGGGTAACCATCCCAGTTTACTGTATGGCAGTCTGGCTGGGCTCTGCTGATGGTAGCATGCCATGGCTGTGCGTGGAAATGGCAGGTCTGGCAAACAAATTCCCAGCCCAGACTAAGGGCCTTTACGAGCACTGCAGTAAGGGCAGTGCAGTGTAAACATTGCCTTACCTTTAGGAGGCCTCCGTGATTGCCCCCCCCCATCTGTTAGATACAGCACATGCCCCATTGGCACAGCTATATCAGTGCTGAAAAGTTGGTTAGGATTGTGCCTAACTTTCAGCTTCAGCTTTCAGCTGAAACTAATGTGAATTCAATCTTTAATTCTTCAATAAGCAGAATTAGAGCAGTGGTCTTGTGGTCAGGACCCCATTGGGGTTACAAAACCTAAGTTGTGGGGTCGCAGCAACTTTCAAGAATGAAAAAGGCTGAAGACCACTGGGCGGGATGGTAAAGCGGGATGCATCTGATGTACCCCTTCAGATACCAGGACACTGTGCCCCAGTCCTCCTTAGGTTCTTAGAACTTGTGCTAAAATAGTTTTCACTAGTGCCAGGCTTCATGATAACTTTTTCTCCTCTCTGGAGAGAATGTATGAATATACGGCTATGATGAACAGTGCTGGCAGGGCATAACAGGGGTAGGGAGTGGGCAGTAGTGGGGTAGGCAGAGTGGGCCTCAGGAGGAGGGCAGTAAACAGTGAGTCCCCAGTCTCATACTTTATTTATTTATTTAATTTATTTATTTATTGAGGTCATGGCACGAAAAAGGCCATTGAATTACAGCATTTAACTGGGCTTTTGATAACAAGAACAAGAGAGAATGCTGGCAGAAGGAGGAATTATTGGCAATAGTTCCTCGCCCAAATAGGAGTGAAATCAAGATTCTTCCACCCACTGGAAGGGATATGGTGAAGCCTGTTTTTATGAGAAATAGAAGGAAAACATTTTGGGCTTCTGTGTGAAAGGGTGAGACTTTGTCAGTCTTCATAAGACTTGAAGAGCCACTTGAAGCTCTTTAGTACCTCCCTCCAGTTTTTGGTGCACATATTTGAAAGACAGAAATCGAGTTTTAAAAATGCTTGCATTGGTCTTAATTTTTTTAAAATCAATCTATGGCCATGCAGAAAAGTGAACACACAGTTGCTTCCTACAAATTTTTCACCTGTTAATTAGCAGTGTTTATTTGTAGAGCATTGTTATTCCTCCATCTGCCATTTTTTCCACATTTTTTTCACCAGAACACAATTTTGATGGGCATAGGGCTGCAATAATCCCAGTGTGACCGGACAAAAAGACAAAAAGATGACACAGAGGAAGAACAACTACTAAGGAAGAAAACTGTTTGGGGGAGACAGTAGAAGAGGGAGAAGGGGCAGAATACACTTCTTCCCTTTGCTCCACCCCTGCACACGTGTGTGTGTATATACACACATGCATGTGAGGGGGCTAAAAGTGAGTGTGCACGTATGTAGCATGCTGTGTGCAGGAATGTGTGCATCAGCAAGTAGAGGAGAGTTTGTGCCTAGATGTGTGAGTAAGCATCTGCACCCATGACAAGTGTATGTGCACAAGAGACCACTGCCCTTCCACCCAACATAAATATTACGTTACCTCAGTGTCCAAAATCCAAAGAAGTGGGTTTGGACTCTTATAAATTTCTGTCCCTGGAAAACAACTTGTAAGAAAGCAAAGAATGGTTGTTGTGGGGGGGGGGGAGAAGCAAACCTTGGCAAGCTGGGGCTGGGGCTGTCCATTCTCCAGATGCTGAACACTGAGTCACATCTTCTCCAACTAACTGAAAGCCCTCAGTGCAGTGGAAAGTGCAACTGGATTGGTACTGAAATTCCCCATGCAGGTGTGAGCAGGTAACAGTTCCATGAGCAACGGCCCCCAGGGACTGGCACTGAACAGCTAAGAAGGAAAATAGGTTAAATCAGTAAGGCTGGGGGCTTACTGGAATACATAGCTATCAGGACAATAGCCATCCATTTCAACTATTGGCACTACTATAAGAAAGAATTGGCCAACAGAATGGTTTTTTAGACCAGGGGTCTCCAAACACTGGCCCTTGAGAATATTAGCTCAACAGATTAGATGCACTTCTGGCTCTCCCAGCGTGGGTATATACCACATTCCGCCACTAGAGGTGTTGAGTGTAATGGAATGAAATTATTCCATTAACTGCATGGCATTCAGCACCTCTAGTATAGTGGCTGAGATATACAGTACAGGTAGGACCTGTAAATGACATAAATTTACGTTAACTGCGTAAAGGTTATGCAATGTACAATGTAAATTGTGCTAGATTCTAATGGAATCTGGTACAAAAATTAACTGACAAACATAAATAGCGTATCTCTGTCTCTTCCTATTTCTGCATAGGAAACCAATCAAGCAGGATTAGAGACAGTGACTTGCTATACCTGGGAACTTTCATGGTCTAACAATCATTTTTCATTAGTTCTGCCAGAGCTCATGATCTGGCGGCGAAGTGCTAATTCAGGCACTGAAGCAAGTAGAGAGAAGGGAACCAGGAATGTGTGTTGCTACTTCGTTCTACTGCTGCTTGCTATACAAGCACTATACATAGTGCTTGTGTAACTCTTAAACCAGAAGGTTGGCAGTTCGAGACCACGCAATGGAGTGAGCTCCCGTTGCTTGTCCCAGCTCCTGCCAACCTAGCAGTTCGAAAGCACGTAAAATGCGAGTAGATAAATAGGTACCACTTCAGTGTGCGCTACGGCATATAGTCAGGCCGGCCACATGACTACGGAAACTTGCCCTTGGACAAAACGCCGGCTCTTCAGCTTAGAAATGGAGATGAGCACCGCACCCTACAGTTGGTCACACCCAGTGATGTCATTCAGGGGGAACGGACCAGAACGGGCATTCCGGATCCTAACGGGCTCCGTGGCTGGTTCCAGGTTCCCGACAAGTGCCAATCAAAAGTGAGTTCCTGTTCCTAAATCATTTGAATGACATCACTGGTCACGACTAGACCATTTGGTCATGGGGAAACCTTTTAACAAAAACCATTTTTTGGAACTTGATGGGGGATGGTTTTACTGTGTGCAGGGCACAAGGCAGATGAACTGTCAAAGAGCACAAACTTTGCTGAGCTGCAGATAGTGGAGGCTTCTCTGAGGGAGCCTCCAAATACTTTCAGTGCCTGCTCAGCTCTACGGAGATTGCAGAAGTTTCTGCACCTGCATGTGAAGTTTCCTGAGCTTCTCCAAGGCTTGCAGCACAGAAGAAGCTGTGGAGGTTTTCCATTGCAATCCCTTTCCCACGCACAGCAGGGAGACTCATATTGGCTCCTTCAAGGTGAGCCACAGCTCCAGAATTCTCAGCAGGGGTTGTTAATCAACCTAACAGCCCCATTAATTGGCTCATCTGCAAAAGCAAGAGCACTGGAAGATTTACATGACAGGTACAGCTGATGCAACCTCTTTTTTTCCTGATTTGCATTGAGACAAAACCATAGATTAAAAATCCACATTTAATTAGGTTATACATGTATACTGATGCTGGGAGACCTGCAATATAAAATTAATGTCTAAAATTAAGTTATACAGAGCAGAACCCGAGACAAAAAAATGTCTGTGAGACAAAAAAAGGTTTTACTGTTTCAAAATCCACAGCAGCACTAGTGAGGGTGTGAAGTCTGAGGTGGCTCCCCCTGCCCGCTGCAGTCAATGGATCTGGATTGCAGGAGCTCTCAGTTCTGGCACATGTGAGTAAAAGGGAGGCAGCTCTGTCCCTCGGAGACAGGACAGCGCTCCCCACCCTGTGCCAGATCTGTTCCTCTTTTTGGTTCTGCTAAAAGCCCCATGTGTTTTTGCACACGCTCCTTTAAAATTGCACCTTTGCAGCTTTCCCTGATTATTTCCAGTTCCTCTTTTCTAGCCCACTTGCAGTTAATTATCTCCCCCCAGCTTTGTTTCCCCTCCCCCTTAAGCCAAGATTTCCCTGATGCCACTTCCTTTCTGCAATACCTTCTTCCCCCCTTCCCTCCCTGCATTTTTCTTACACATGTTGTGTCTTAATATTTCCCATTCCCCAGTCCATTTTCTTACTCACCTGGAACTTTTTCTCTATTCTTAGCTTGGCTCTAGAGCAATCCTGTCTTTTTAAAATTAAGGATTCTTTTTTAAAGAAAAAACAAAGAGAAAGAAAATAATCTCTTAATTCCCTGCCTTCTACCAGAGGAATCTGGAACTCTCTTCTGTTTTATATAAGTTATATAGAGGCAAAAGCTATAAATAAATGCATGGAATAATTGTTGTTATTGTTTTTAATATGGTGGAGATGCAAACTGCAATCCTAATTTCCTGGAAGTAAGTTCCATTGCATACAATGGAACTAACTTCTGAGTAGGCATGCATAGGATTGTGCTGGCACTTGGTTTATTTATACTGAGGCTGCTATGCCTAGTAGTGACTGCCTGGCTATATTGTTTAGAGAGGGCACCGAAAAAAGTTGGAGGGCAGGGGTTATTTTGGTGGTGGTGGAGACGCAATGACCAGTGGAGAACAAAGAAGCCCCTTCATTTTGTGCAGTCCCTTAAAATAAAGCCAGAAGACCTGCACTTTCAAGTTAGCGAAACCATGTAATGAAGCATAGGAAAGGCAGTGGAGCCACAGAGCCGAAAGTTGTTTATACAAGCAAAATTGAGAGTAGAGTTGAAAACAGAGTCACCAATTGCCATTCACTCACCAACTCCCAGATGGTCTGACTCAGTGTAAGATAACGTCCCATGTTTACCATGCCTTGGAAGCGCCAAGGAGGCCTGGAGTGGCAGCATCCTGTGAGTGACACTCGTGCACTCACATTCCATAAGCAATTATAAAAACAATGAGCGGATTTTTTAAAAAAATATTTTTAGTTTGGGAATTTTTATAGAACTTCCTTTTGCAAGATATTGTCTAAGACATCCTGGAAATCTTCTCAATAATTTATTTTACTCAGGAACTGAAACTCTGCGGAAGCTTAATGTGTATGAAAAGCCAATGAAGACACCATGATCTGAATGAACAAGGAAGTTGGCGGAAACAGATCTATCAGAAGATGGTTAGTTAATGCTTCTGGGTAGATTGAAAATCCTCCCATCCATGTGATAGAAGCAAGGGTAGCCATGCCCACTACCTAAAACCCACCCCCAAATTTGTTGCCCCTGCATGCACGCATGCGTGCACCCTGATGGAGAAGGCAGGGAGGACAAGCAACTGAACAAGCAGGGGAGGAGTAAGTGCACTCCCCCTTGGTTAGGTAATCTAGCATGCATTGCTCTGTTCATTCAAAACAGAAGCAATTTAGAGGAAGGAGGCTGCATGCTGAGCTCTGGGGAAGGGAATGGGGAGCAGATGTCCTATCCCCACACTCTGCTTTGCATAAGGCCGATCTAAATGTTCCTGATAACCACAATGGTGCAGTCACTGAGCTTGAACCTGACATCCTGGAGTGTGAAGTCAAGTGAGCTTTAGAAAGCATCTCTATCAACAAAGCTAGTGGAGGTGACAGCATTCCAGCTGAGTTACTCAAAATCTTAAAAGATTATGCTCTCCAAGTGCTGCACTCCATATGCCAGCAAATTTGGAAAACCCAGCAGTGGCCACAAGACTGGAAAAGATCAGTTTACATTCCAATCCCAAAGAAGGGCAATGCCAAAGATTGTTCAAACTACCGCACCATTGCACTCATTTCACATGCTAGCAAGGTCATGCTCAAAATCCTACAAGCTCGGCTTCAGCAGTATGTGAATCGAGAACTACCAGATGTACAAGCTGGTTTCCGAAGAGGCAGAGGAACTAGAGATCAAATTGCCAACATTCGCTGGATCATGGAGAAAGCAAGAGAGTTCCAGAAAAACATCTACTTCTGCTTCATTGACTATGCCAAAACCTTTGATTGTGTGGATCACAACAAACTGTGGCAAGTTCTTGAAGAGATGGGAGTACCACACCACCTGATCTGTCTTCTGAGAAACCTGTATGTGGGCCAGGAAGCAATAGTTAGAACTGGACATGGAACAACCGATTGGTTTCAAATTGGGAAAGGAGTACGACAAGGCTGTATACTGTCACCCTGCTTATTTAATTTATATGCGGAGTACATCATGACTGGATGATTCACAAGCTGGAATCAAGATTGCTGGGAGAAATATCAACAACCTCAGATATGCAGACGGCATCACTCTAAGGGCAGAAAGTGAGGATGATCTAAAGAACCTTCTGATGAGGGTGAAAGAGGAAAGTGCCAAAATTGGCTTGAAGCTCAACATAAAAAAACTAAGATCATGGCAACCACTCCCATCACTTCCTGGCAAATAGAAGGGGAAGAAATGGAAGCAGTGACAGACTTTACTTTCCTGCGCTCCAAGATCACCGCAGATGGTGACTGCAGCCATGAAATTAAAAGACATTTACTTATTGGGAGGAAAGCTATGGCGAACCTAGACAACTTAATAAAAAGCCGAGACATCACCCTGCCAACAAAGGTTCGCATAGTCAAAGCGATGGTTTTCCCAGTAGCAATGTATGGCTATGAGAGCTGGACCATAAGGAAGGCAGAGCACCGAAGAATAGATGCTTTTGAATTATGGTGTTGGAGAAGACTCTTGAGAGTCCCCTGGACTGCAAGGAGATCCAATCGGTCAATCCTCCAGGAAGTCACGCCTGATTGCTCCCTGGAAGGACAAATCCTGAAGCTGAAGCTCAAGTACTTTGGCCACCTGATGAGAAGAGAGGACTCTTTAGGAAAGACCCTCATGCTTGGAAAGATGGAAGGCAAAAGGAGAAGGGGGCAGCAGTGGATGAGATGGTTAGACAGTGTCACCGAAGTGATGAACATGAAATTGGGTGAACTCCGGAAGCTAGTGGAGGACAGGGAGGCCTGGCGTGCTGTGGTCCATGGGGTCACAAAGAGTCAGACACGACTTAGCAACTGAACAACAACAACAAAGCACTGGGTGAATGAGAAGAAGTGATCTGCAGCCATGGAAAGTTGGTGGTGGTTCTCCTTCCAGCAGCACTGGAGGCTGCTACTGCTGCACTCGTCTTCTGTCATGATCTCAGTGAGCCGGATAAGGATTGGAGTGCCCACCAGAATGACAGGCTGGAGACGGTAGCAGACAGATGTAGTGGAAGTTCATTAGTTTGCCACCACTCTATGAAACAGTTTCAAGTCATTTAATGGAAAGGCCGGCCTTAGATAGAAGCCACAGCCCAAGCCTAACCTGCCACATGGCCTCCATAGCATCCAGCAGAGCTTAGGAGCAAATTGGAGGTCTCCTTGGGGGAAAGTATTCCCTTATCCCAGGTAGTATTCCAGCCTGCCCAATAGGGCTACTGGGATCTGCACCAGCTATTTAGTTGGTGCAAGTCGGAGAAGCCCCATGGAAAGGGGTTAGGATACAGCTGAAGACTCCTCCACTAATCCTGCTCCCTCCTGGGTTTATCCCATCCCCCAAACCTCCTAGAAATGCCCCTCCTTGCCTCTGTTCCGGCCTCATCCAGCCCCTGTGCTGCTTGACACCTCCACTGGTAGCCAGAGTTGGGATACAGCTCTGACAGGACAGTGCAGGCCTTCCCATCAGTGCTGTTTACATGCAAGTCATTGACAATGTGGGTGCTGGATCCTTGGCCAATGGGGGAAATGTATACACCCCCATAGAGGTAATGTACACCTGGACAGCACAGATAAGATTGACAGGGAACTTGTCAAGAACCACTTAACTGGCCTAAATGAATTCAAGTCATTTGGACCAGATGAGTTGCATCCTAGAGTACTAAAGGAATTTGCTGATAGATATATTTGCAGAGCTTCTATCAATTATCTCTGAAAAATCCTCGGGGATAGGGGAGGTGCCGCTAGACTGTAAGTGGGCTAATGTGGTCCCAATCTTCAAAAAAGGGGAAAAAGGAAGACCTGGGAAATTACAGGCCCATCAGTCTGACTTAAATACTGGGGAAGATATTGGAACAAATGATAAAACATAATCTGCGCACACCTAGACAACAACTTTGTGTTTAACAAAACTCAACATGGATTTGTCAAATACAAATATTGCCAGACAAATCTCATTTCCTTTTTTGATCGGGTAACTAGCTTATGGGATGGTAGGAATGCTGTGGATGTGATTTATCTTGACTTCAGTAGAGCATTTGACAAGGTTCCACACAACATTTTCATTAGCAAGTTGGAAAAATATGGGCTGAATGAAATCATTTTTAGGTTGATTCGCAACAGATTGGATAACCATACACAAAGAGTGATTGAAAATGGCTTTGCCTTCACCTGGAAAACAGTTTCAAGTGGAGTGTCCCAGAGCTCTGTCTTTAGCCCGGTTCTCTTTAATATCTTCATCAATGACTTTGATGAATGGATACAAGGGGACCTCATCAAATGACACCAAACTGGGAGGAGTAGCAAACACAACAGAAGACAGTAAAAGCCTTCAGGAAGACATAAACAAAATGGAATACTGGGCTGAAAAGAATAAGATGAAGTTCAACAGGGGAAAATGCAAGGTTCTACACCTAGGCAAAAATAAAAAAAAGATGCAGGTTTAGAATGGGAGAAACCTGACTTGGCAGCACAACATGGGAGAGGTATCTTGGAGTTGCAGTGGATCACAAGATGAACATGAGTCAGCAGTGTGATACAGCTGAAAAGAAGGCTAATGCAATTTGAACCTGCAATAATAGAACCATAGCTTCCAAGTCACAAGAGGTTGTGGTTCCGCTTTACTCCACATTGGTGAGACCTCATCTGGAGCACTGTGTTCAATTCTGAGCAATTCAAAAAGGATGCAGCCAAACTGGAGCAAGTTCAGAGAAGAGCAACAAAGATGATCAGGGGGCTGGAAAACAAGTCCTATGAGGAAAGGTTAAGGAAACTTGGTGTGTAACTTGTTCATAAATGATCTGGAGTTAGGTTTGAGGCGCAAAGGAGCTGGATTTGTGGATGACATCAACCACCCTGACATTTCTAATGAAAAGGCAATTGTTTTTATAAATAAATAAATAATTTTGGACGGGGAATACACCCCAGGTTGTGGTAGATGACAAAATGAAAACCAGCTCCATGTACCCCAGCAGAGCAGAATCTTTTGCACAAAGGATTGTTGGAAAAGGGACACAAATAAAATTGTCAATATTATAGCATTTAATTATTGAAGTCTAAAATAGCACCCCTAACCAGAACATCAGGGCCAGGAGAGCAATTTTCATTTGAGGAGACCGTCAGTGCAGAGGCATAATTCTATCTCCAAATTTACTGTTTACCCTGCACCCTCCCACAAAGTGAAGCAATGCTTGGTTCAGTGGGCCTGAACTCTGGGCCTGAAGAGTGGCCTCTGGTTACCTGGCATCAGCCATGTCAGCACCCACCTACACACTGTGGCATCTCTGCTGTCCAGGTCCCAGAGGATGAGCACTTCAATGTGGCTGGGTCACTCACTTCAAACCCCTCATCACAACTGAAACCACAGCTGGAGCTGTAACTGAAGGTCCCAAATGGATGACTGCAGTTCCTGTGCAGTGGTCTGTGGACAGTACCAAGGTCACTGCATTTTACAACTAAATAGAGATATAGAAACAGATTATGCAATAATCTCAGCAGCTTCCACAAACAGAAAGAAGTGCAGTGCAAACAAAAGTGATAACAGCACCACCCTAACAAGGGACCGCAAAATACCTATGTCCCACTAAGAAGGCAAAAATCACATATACAAAAATCACAAATGTAGCAAAATCACCCTTAAATCCAAAAAATATACTGTGTCTCTAAAAACTAAAATTACACTATGAGAGGCAAGGGAACTGAGAAGACTGAGGAATTCAGCAGAGTAATTCTCCCATCTCATGCTCATATACTAAGGTGACCAACCGTCCTCCTTTAGGGAGGACAGTCCTCCTTTTGTAAGTTCTGTCCTCCCTTGAAAAGTGTCCTCCTACATGTCCTCCTTTTCGATATTTGAAGACTAATCTGTAAATCTCCATATTTGATCGATGCCGATCCGATCCATTGCATGTGATGTGACGTGCGATGTATTTGTATTTGACATGACAATTCTTCAAGGCTCGGTGCAAAGAGCAAACAAGAAAAAGCTAGGCCCTGGCTTGACTTTATTTTGAAAGAATTGTAACACAAGCAGAATTGAGAGAGTTTATTTCATTGGTTGTTTGCAAAAGGTGTGAAGTTATAGCTGGGGTCAGGAATGCAAGCTATTCAGAAAGGTTACATGTAGCTAGTGCTGAAAACAGGAGATGGCCCCTTTACTCTGATAGGCTAATTGATTGAGCCTGAGGGGTGTGGCCGCACAACCACCATCAAGACTTTCCAAACTGCAAGACTCCTCCAGATCATCCCCCAAGAAGATCATCAGACCTGATAAAGCTTGCAAACCTGCAGACTTCCCTTTTATTTGCAAGACTGGAATTGCTGTCTGAGGAACAAGGTGAACAACTAGGGTCTAGTCAGTGATCGGAGCCTAGTTTTCTTTGTTTTATAAGGTATCCCTGTTATTTCTAGTATGCTTTCTTAGTTGTGTAACCCTTGTTTATCAATAAATTACAATTAAATTTACTAGAAGCTTCGGTTGTCTTTGGAACCAGATAAGATTCAGTGGCTAAAGTGGCACGCTTACCAAATTTTAAGTTACTCATTGAAAAAAGTCCCTGTAGTTGGGACTTGTTTAGCCTGGGGAATTTTAAGGTTAAGGGGAAGTATTCTTAACTTTGGGCCCAGGCTAGTAGCAGTGGTTGTGAGCCTTTTTGTGCTTAAGGTCACACGCTGCTGAAAAAATCACAGACTCATAGGGGCCCGGAACTGATTTGAGGGCATATGAGCCTGTGATTTACACTCGGTACAGTGCGGCGAGACGCCATTATGAGATGCATGCGCTCCGCACGGGAGACCTTGAGAGAGAGCGCCGCGCGCAAGTGGCTTTGTTTACTTCTTACCAAAACATGACACGGCACATACGCACGCAGTAGACTCACGGTAATTCTTTCTTTCTTTCAGTTAATATTCGATCATACACAGGTAAGCACAATTCACATTTTAGTAATTCATTATCTATTTAATAATTTCCAAATATGTATAATTTTATTTACAAGTTTATACAACCCTGTTGGCATGTAAGCATAATTACAATATAAAATGTTACAAATGTTTTTACTATGCATTTATCATATTATAGTGTATTATTGTTGCAATGAATAAAATGTTTCTTTTATTTACGATATTTTTTTCTTCAATTTATTTCTGTCCTCCTTTTCATTGTAAAAAAGTTGGTCACCTTACATATATATACTCAATGAGTGGAATTGTGGGCAGAACCACCTGTTCTATTTAAGCTATTGTTTCTCCCACCAAACACTTACCCTTGAGTGTGCATAAGTAAAATGTGCATATGATGAGACCTTACTGTACTAATTGATTTTATAGAGTATGGGAATCACTTTGAACAGTTGAAGTGCAAAGTTTCACTAGATGTTCTGTCAGCACTATATCTGTAACATTTATCCATCATCACCCAGCACTGATTCTGACTATCGTGCTCTAATAAGACTCACCATATTCACATTCGGGCCCAAAGAAGCCAGGGAAACACTGGCAGGTGTAGTTCGCAATGGTTTCCATGCACTCACCATGCTGGCTGCAGGAGGAAGGCTGACAAGAAGCTGTGTGGAAGATACAACTGGATGAGAATCCTGCCACTTCTTTTTATGCCATACCCTTAAAACCCCTCAGCATTTGTACAAACTCTACAATTACTGGGATTTCTTTGGAAGAGCTAGTGCAATAAAATTGGTTAAAAGTCAATTCAGTTTGTAGTTTAAACATGCCCCCCATTCTCAATGCAGTGAGAATCCCAGAGCCAGTTTACTTTGCTCTGTGTTCATTCAATCCAACTTGCAATCATTTTCTCTAGGAAACTCCCTAATGTTGCTATATCAGCTCAACGCAAAGTCAGACTAAAGGTAAATTAGCCAGATGCTAAGAAGGATAGCGCTCCTGCACTTCTCTAAATTTCCCCTATCTAAATTTCATAGCTATAGAAGTACTTCTAGTCAGCCCTTGTTTCTAGCCATCCTAACAGTAGATTAATAGTTTTTTCAAATGGACAAACTTGCTTTTGAATAAACTGAAACTTCTATATGGGGTGTCGCTTTCATCATTGCAGCATTCACATTTGTCAGTGTCAAATGACAAGATTTGAAAAATTAAAATGTGGCCCATTTTAGATTCCCACTTCATTTACTCCCTCTCCAAATTCATGCTGCAAGTTGTGCCAAAAATTAGGTCAATAAATACACACATACCTGAATCCTTCTAGATAATAAAAAAATATGTCACAAGCAAAAACATCAAGAGTTTTTTTATTGCTAAGACATTTCCTAAAAAGTACGCTTTCTCTGTTAAGTTTTTAAATTTTAACAAGACTATAAAACCTATGCTGGTTCCTGATTTATTGCTGGCTCATCAATAAATTATATGTCTGTGAGGGAGGGGGGGAGGTTGCATACACATTTGTTTGTGATATCAGATGTTATCAGCCAATTAGCTGGCTTCTTCTGCAAATCAGTTTTCTCTGTGCTGTCCCCCAGAAGTCAAACTGCTAAACTGCTAGGAAATTGCAATTCTTGTCCTTGCACAACTATTGCATTCATGTGACAGAACATGGCTACACTAATATCACAGGCACCTATCATGTGGTGTGTCATATCAATGGAAGCAAGTCATAAAGGCATCTTTTATCTGCCCATGCCATGATTTGTTGTTGTTCACACTAAGATGTGTCCGACTCTTCGTGACCCCATGGACCACAGCACGCTGAGCCTCCCTGTCTTCCACTAGATTCTGGAGTTCACCCAATTTCATGTTCATTGCATCGGTGACACTATCTAACCATCTCATCCTCTGCCGCCCCTTCTCCTTTTGCCTTCAGTATTTCCCAGCATGAGGTTTTTTTCCCCTAAAGTCCTTGCTTCTCTTCACATCTTATTATTACAAATACAGCTTCATCAACAGATTTTTGTTTTGATTTTGATTTGCTTCCTCCCCCTCCCCAAGATTGTGCACTCGTTCTCTTCAACACCCGGAGCGCCTGTGTCTTCTATTATGTGACAAAAAATATGTATTACTCCCATAGAAAGGCACTTCTCCAGCAGCAATCTTAGCCCACCTCCTGTCATTATGGTGAGATCAGGGACACTGCTGGATATGGCTAGTGCAAAGGAGGAGAACAAACAAAATACTCCTATCAACTGTTAGAGGACAATACATCTTGAAAAGACCTTATCAGTTTTCTAAACCCATTGTCTAGATCAATGGTTCTCATACTGTGGGTTCTCACCAGTGGGATGCAACCCAATTTTTGATGGGTTGCAAAACATGGCATGCCGATTGCAAAATGTATTAAGCCCTATGGAAACCAAATGGAGCAGCACATGTGTGTTTACTAGCAAGTAGGTAACTGTGCCTTGGTCCACTTTGAAGGGCAGGCCAATGGGAATGCAAGATCACCAGTATGGTCCTGATCCAATACATGTGGTACTCAACAAATGCTCCAGAGGATGTTAGTAAAAAGTGGAGTAAAAGGGATGAAAATTAAGGGGGTGGTAAAGTGAACCTTTTTGTGTCATAAAGCTATTTGTGTCCTGTCATTTTAAAAAGTGGGTCCTGGTGCTCAGGAGTTTGGGAACCACTGCTCTAGACAACTGTACGAGCAAATAGTCAGGACAATGACTGTGGAACCATTTTCACATCACCTTTTGAAAGTCTGTATTATATGCTCACGTTTTAGAATCCTCAACAGTATGAAATCTGTTGTGTAGTTCTGGGACATTACTACTGCTTGGATATTTGGATTTGTGATGCTTTGGAAGTTATTTTTTAATGCACATAGTAAATGTTGCATCCATTTGTATAGAGTCTGTGAGTTTCTCTAGCATATCTTAAACCTGCAGTGGAGGAATGTAAAAATATCCAAAATACTATTTTCTTCAGAGATTAAGTTACTTTTTATGTAGTCATATCCTATTTTGTCTCCACACCTCTTCTCTTGTTTTGTAACTTTAAAAAAAAAAAGTGCCCTTTTATGTTGTGCTTTGAGGAGAAGAAATTGTCTATATTACAATCAACCTGCTTAACCTCTGGTTCTCAGGGTATTAAAGCCACAGAAGGCAGGCTAGTAAAGAAAGAGGCAAGAGCAGTCAGCTATCACAGCAGCACTGGTAGGCAAAGCAGTATTAGAGATGACCAAAAAAAGGCACAACGTGGAAAATTTCATTACCTGTGTAGCACAGCACCCGCTTTCGCTTACTACATCGTTCATCATTCCACTTCCCAGCATCAACTGCCCGTTTGATGTAAATTTCCACACAGTCCTCATCAGAACGTTTGTTGTTGGGCTCACCTGTTGCCCAGTTCTCCGCCTCCTTTGTCAGGCTTTTGTTGGTTCCCACCCAAGTCCAGGTGTCATTAATCTTCCGGATCCCAATCCAGTAGTAGGATGCATAGAAGGGTAAATTACTATTTAGATAGGCTATTTCTTCTTGGTTTTGGATGGCCACCATGTCCGTATAGTATCTCTGACAAAAGCGTCTTGCATCTGCCCATGGCCGCGGTGAAGTATTTTCATAGTGATAAGTCCAGGTTCCCACCAGAGGAAAGAGCCCTGCAAGAGCCACAAGACACCAAATAGCATGAGAAAAGGCCCCTGAACAATGCTTTCATTATAGAACTGGCAATCAGTTCATCTGTACTATTATTACTGTAAGCAGGGCTTGTCCACCCATGAGGTCAACTGAAGCAGCTGCCTCAGGCAGCAGAGTGGTTGCCCATCTTTGTCAACTTCTTGCCTCAACTGCTCTTCTACTTGCTTCTATTCCCTGGGTTGGAAAAGGAAGAGGGGGGCTGAGAGGAAGAGAAAATGCAGAGGGGAGGAAAGTGCTGAGCTGGAACATTGGCGAATTAAATGGAGTGAGCAGATGCATGCATAACATTGGGGAAGGGAGGCAGCATTTGACATGCTGCCTCAGGAGTCAGGAGGTGAAGGCCGACCCTGACTGCAAGTACTCATCACACTTTCTATAGCACTACCAATGTACAAGCACTGTACCAAACACAGGTGATACCGTCCCTGCTCAGAAAGGAAGACATTCCACTTCGTTTAGTAGACAGAGGCACTATGATTTTAACAGCTATGTAACAGGCACATGGTGGCGCAGCGAGTTAATCCGCTGTTGCTGGGCTTTCCGACCGCAAGGTTGGGAGTTCAAGACTGTGCAAACGAGTGAGCTCCTGTTGCTTGTCCCAGCTCCTGCCAACCTAGCAGTTCGAAAGCACCTAAATGCAAGTAGATAAATAGGGACCACTTCGGTGGGAAGGTAACGGCGTTCCTTGCGCTACAGCGTAGAGTCATGCCGGCCACATGACCACGGAAGCTTGTCCTCCGACAAAAATGCCGGCTCTACAGGCTTTGAAACGGAGATGAGCACCGCCCCCTACAGTCGGTCACGACTAGACCATTCGGTCGTGGGGAAATCTTTACCTTTTTTTAAAAGGCAAGCATTCAACAGGTTCAGCTTTCCCAATACAATGTGGTGGAAAAAGTTGTGCCTGTTGAGCTTTTTGCTTAACATGTCACTATTAAAGGCCTTCCCTTGTCCATCACTTGGCAGCAAACCTGAGAAGAGAGCAGGATAAATGGACAGGTGATGCTCCCCTGTCCTGTATGTCCGGTTAATGTTGATACGTTACAGAGACACAACCTCTCTAGAAGGCTGGCCTATCAAAGTGTCCTGATGAAAACATCCGTCCAGGGCAGCACATTAACAGGGTGGCATGTTGGGAGAATGGCAGGCTCAACTTGTGGGCCACCTCCACCCTGAATTAGCAAAAAAATAAAGAATCTGCCACTGATGGGAGTAACCCCTGGGAGCAGCTGTTCTTTCTGTCACCTCTTGCTGATGCTCCACTATAGTGGGCACCTACCTATGGCAAAAGCATAATGGTGAGGGGGCAAGAGGGGAAGACCAGAGGGAGCAAATCAAGGGGGCTGTCCACAACAACACCTGAAGCAGCTTCAGCAGAAGCAATTGGTGGAGCAAGTGACCACCAACAATACGAGATGAGGGCATCAAAGGAGAATCCATGGAAAAGAATTGGAGGGGGACGTTGTGGGGGGACCTCAGACAAAGCATGCTTTGCGCACCAAGGGGCAGAGGGTTTAGTTTCTTTTGGCCAAGAATGCAGTGGAAATGGAGTCTTTTTAATACTTGTTGGATTTACAAATGTACAAGCCAAGCACACTGCTAGCTCACTTCTTCATCTAGCAGCAAATCCACCAGCCACCACCAGATTCAGAGACACTTGCCCTAAGTGTCTGTGCCCTAAGATGCTTCATCTCCAGCAACTTCATAGCTCTCTCTTTCTGTCTCCTTCTGCCCAAAATCAAACTGCAAAAGAGGCTTCAAACTGTTTCTCTGCTCCCTCCCATAAGAACATCAGAAAAGCCTTGCTGGATCAGGCCAAGGGCCCACCTAGACCAGCTTCCTGGATCTCCCAGTGGCCCACCAGATGCCTCAGGGAGCACACAAGACAACCAGATGCTTGTATCTCACTGCCATTCCCCTGCATCTGGCATTCTGAGGTAGCCTATTACCCTTGTACCACCCCGGACAAGAGATATTGATCTGTTCCAGCATTCCTGTGGTGCAACCTTTCTTTTTCCAAATGCTAATGTCCACCCCTCCCCTCACCTTTCAGTAACCCAGGAACTGTTTGCCATGTGGTCCTGGGAGGCTGTAAATTACAGTGCCTTTTCATCTGCAGCAATTAAGAGAGTAGTAGGGATGTTGTGAGGAAACAAGTTGTGGGACAACAGTGCATGCTCTGAGGCACAATGGTCCATATGGGAGAGAGGGGCAAGTCAAAATAGCAATTGTTCCCCCCTTCACTCACAAGGACACATTTCATAATGGAACATGCTCTCTCCTGCACTTGGCCCCACTCATCCATTCAATCTTAGGGCTCCTGAGGTGTGTCAGCACTGATGATGCAGGTGGGGATTAGCCTACAGCTTAGGTCAGCTCTTGCTGAGAAAACAGCACTCAGTGCACTTACGCCTATGGATGCAACAAATAATATGGTTTTCTTTTAACATTTAAAGGTATTAGCCAGTTTTGCTGTGTTGGAATGGAACCTTTTACTGGTACTGTACTTGCATGCATTGTTTTAAGTGGAGCACATGACACATCCTACAGTATGTTCTGGTTGCTGCTAATCTCTTGGCTGATGATAATAGCCACTTGTAAGATAGCAATGGGGCAAGTGAACATGTATTTTCTTTTTCTTCAATATACACTTTCAGAATATGTGCACTTAGAATTCATATTGATTATTTTCTTTGCTTGATTCATTTGTCTCTTTTGTTTGTTTCATTGGTTATAATGTAGGAAACCGGGCCTTTTAGTGGAAAAAAATGACATAGTTCAACTTAAAGAAGCATATAAATGCATATAAAACATATAAAGCATCCACCCCATGTTCTTGGAGGAGTTGGGGGTCCCTGCAGATGAAAAGCTACTGTATAAATAAACAACTTAAAAAGTGTCTAACCTTGCAGGCCTAGTTTAGTTTGAGACAATTGATATGTATCTGGACTGTGTCATTTCACATGGGAGTGAACTTGGTTGAATGCTCCTCCAAATAAATAAATGAAATCCCTACATATAGAACCTTAGAACCTCCTAACCTTCTCTTGAATATACCAGTTTTCTATTTGGAGGAATTTGATTAATTAGAAGAACGATCTCCAGTCTGCAATACAATCTCCTGCCTGCGGTCTGCTATGTTGTAGCCAAGATGCTGGATTATTACCTCATCAGAAACTAAGCAGTGATGATGAGTTAAGAGGAAAAACGGAATGTTGGTGGTCAATTGGAATGGGAGGGGTTAGTGATATAAGGCATAGGTCAGCCAAAGTTGAACACCATTGCAACAACAACTGTGGAGCTGCTGTTAAAATTCTAACTTCAGCTGGATTGTGCAAACGGACTTTTTAGAAAATTGTTGTGCAGTCTGCATCACAGAAATGGCTGTGGGGCCAGAGCCAAACTCCAGCATATGGGGCATTTAATGATTTGCCACTGTGCTCCAGTAATAGGACATTTATATAATTTTTCCAAGGAATCAAAGCTGTTTGCAAAGAATTGATGAGAATAAAAATCATAAATGCACAATTATCACTATCTAAAATACTAAAATAACATTAAAATAAGTTACAGAGATGGGGAGACCTTGCCACATCAAAATTGTTTTTAGTTTTTCTCACCAACATCGTGTGGGAATTGTATGCATCTTGCAATGGGGGGAATTGTACAAAAACAGTGTGGCCATCAACAAAAAGCCCACCAACAAGATTTTTGTTAGTGTCTAACCAGTGATTGTTGGGCAATTAGCCTAACCACCTTCAGAGGATTGTTAGGTGTGAGGGGGTTGTAGGGTGTCACTTTCCCAAACACTAGGTGGGTAACATCGCAAGGCTGGAGAAGGATTGCCAGCTATTGAGGTGTTAGCACAGCTGGTTTAGTCAACAGGGTGGGAGACATCTCTTAAGAAGATCATTTAAAGAAAATACGGAATTTATAGGACCTCCATAGTTGGGGGAGGAGAGAGAGAGATGCCTGCTACTTAGCTGTGAAGAAGAATCTGGACGAAGGAAGAGGAAGGAAGACAGTCTGAGAGTATCAATCTGCATATCAGAAGAGAGCTTACTTTTGGGTAACAGAATAGCTCTATGCATGACTACTCAGAAGAAAGCCCCATTTAGTGGATCTTACTCTCAAGTGAGTGTGTATAGGATTGCAGCCTAAGGGGGGAAGCCCCCACTGGCTAGTTCATAAAAACATAAGAAGAGCCCTGCTGGATCAGGCCAAAGGCCCATTTAGTCCAGCTTCCTGTATCTCACAGCGGCCCACCAGGTGCCTAAGGGAGCTCAGTAGACAACAAGATGCTTGCATCCTGTTGCCACCCCTGGCTAATTCACAAGCAACATTGCCCACTTCAGGTGCAGGACCCTTAGGCACTGTTGCTGCACAGCTTCCAACACAAGGAACGTGAACATTCATTTACTGAATCCCTGACCCTCATCAGATAATTTATTTTACAGAAAACTAGATGGGTACAGAAATCAAGATGGTGACACTTGCAACACCAAACAGCTCTTGAGTCAGACCAGTGGTCTACTTTAACTGACATCCTTTCACTAGAGATGCCAGAGTTTGAACCTGGGACTTTCTATATGCAAAGCACCACCACACGAAAAGTGCTCGATACTGCCTACAAAACAGTTGAGCCAGTGGCATAGCCTTGGGGCGGGGTGGCACTACTAGGGATCAAAATTGTGAAAATTGCAGCTTTTAGGAATAATACCACCATATTAGATATCATTCGATGTGTGATTTCATGCAGAATGTAACGAGAATGAGAATGTAATGAGAAAAATCACATTTAAATATCTGCATTATTTCAAAAGGTATAGCCACAAAACCAGAGAATGAAAATATGTCTTATGTATCAAAAAATAGATTTTCTTAACTCAGAACAGACCAATGAGATTGATTGTTCAAAGAGACAGTGAGATGTTATTATGATACAGCATGGAACCAATATAAGGGAACCTGTGGATTGTTGTGAGGACAAAAGAACGGAAGGAACCATGCACACTAACCATAGCTTTTTGGAGAACGGGTGGTATAAAAATGTGAAATACATACATACATACATACATACATACATACATACATACATACATACATACATACATA
>JAJKFI010000126.1:2470719-2486528 GCA_029204185.1 Lerista edwardsae | reverse complement strand
ATGAGAGAGGAGGAAGGAGAAGCCTCTAGGAGGTCGCTTGCTGGGCGGCGATCTCTCCTTGGTGACGAGCTACCAGGGTTATAAGACACCTCCCATCCATGCACCTTCCTTCAAAGCAAAGATTCCCCCCTCGTAGTGGCGAAGGGGCTTTTCCTTTGTGGAGTCTAGTGGGGGTTTTTCCCCCTTCTCTCCCCATTATTCCCCCCGCCCTGCGCGGCCCCACCTTCGAGCAGCTGGCTGCCTGGCATCCTTGGCTGCAGAAAGTGATTCCCTGCTTTTGCAGAGCGAAAGCGCGCCAGCCATTTCCTCCCAAGCAGAAAATATGGCAGGGGCTTTCAAGTCCGGGGTTTCCCTCCCCCCCCCCTGTTTGGGTGCTTCCTAGCAGAAGGAGACTCCTTGCCTGGCCGGGCTCAACCACCTCCAGACAGAGGCATTCCTAGAGGGGGGCAAAATGCACGTTTTGCAGGAGCCTGAGCCCCTGGGTGAAGCGGCCCCTTGCCTTCACAGTCATGCATGGCTGCTTTAGCGGCTTTCCTGCAAAATCTTGCACCCCCCCCCACCTCCAGAAACACCACTGCCTCCAGAATCTTGTTTTGTGATGATCTTGTTTTTGAAGATCCCCACTACAGTGCCTGGCATTAAGGGCGCAATCCTAACCAACTTCCCAGCACCAGGATAAGGGCAATGCAGCTCCAAGGTAAGGGGACAAACATTCTCCTTCCTTGAGGAGGCCTTCCTGACTGCCCCCCCCCAACTGCAGGATGCAGCACATCCTCCATTGGCACAGCTATGTCAGTGCTGGAACGTTGGTTAGGATTGCACCCTAAAATAATCTTTGCTAACCGGGCTTAGGAAGAACTGCCCAAAGCTTTCAGGGAAAATGTTGTCAGTCTTCAGTTATGAAGTAGCTATGAAAATAATTTTATGGTTGGGGGTCCCAACAGGCTGTCATAATAAAAAGTGGGTCCCGGTGGAAAAAAGGTTGACAACCACTGCTCTAGAGGAAGCTTTGATTTCATCCAGACAGTTGCGGACCCAGCCACTGGGCTGCCCAGGGACAGAGGAGGTGGAGCATCACCCCCTCTACTGGTTTCCCCCCCCCTACGTGTGCCACTCCACCATTCCCCCACACCACACCAGGCTCCATTTTTGAACCATATGAGAACAAGGGAGGGTCTGCAAGCTTGCCTCTCCAAGAGGCAAGCTGCCTTGTTGCTGCATTACTCAGGCCATTTACCCCCACCCCCTTAATGGTAGGACTGTGACTACATCCAGGTTCCCATAAATTACATAGCAAGATGGGTGTAAGTCCTATCAACCCACTGACATTATTCACTTTCAAAGATAATAAAAGAAACACAGTGCGTCTGTCCTACATTCAACCAGCCCTAGGGCCCCAATAGCAGACAAAAGGAGGAAGCTGCTTTTCAGTCCAAAGGGTCAAAATGTCACCAGGCCCTTTGCCAGTATAACTCTAGTGTAATTAAAATAGAAAGCCGTTTCTTCTCCAGAATTTCTCACTGGATCTAAAGCAAAAATATTTGATGTGGAATGGAGAGGATGTGATGGGGAATGGACAAAGAAAACAAATACTAAACACTAAGCAATGAAGGATTTCTGAAGAATCTGTAACTAAAGGAAGTTTTTATTTATCTATTTTATATCACCCTTCCTCCAAGGAGCTCAGGGTGGTGTCCATAGTTCCTACCCTCCTTTTGGTCTTACAAAACTTGATGGGGTAGGTGAGGCTGAGAGACCATGACTGGCCCAAGGTCTCCCGGGAAGAATAATTTGTGGGAAAGAACCTTCTCTCCTGTGAGCCCTCACCTCCAATTTGACAGCTCGGACAGCCGGTTTGAAGGTATTGCTCTCCAAGTGGAGAATGACTCTGGAGGCAGGGAGGAGGGCCTTGTTACACAGGAGCTGGCTCCTGTAAAACTTAGCATCTGCTCCCGCACCCACAGTGCACTTAGCCACTGCAGCCCAATCCAAATGGATTTGAGCAGTCCTCCCTGCACTGGTTCCGAGTAAGGCATGTTTGTACCAGCCTGAAAGGCAGGGCTGTGTCAGCTCAGCTGGACCAGATCCAGACCCTCCCCTGTACTGGGCAACACAGAAGGTGGGAGAGAGTGGTGGAAGGGCGGTTTGGAGGTAGGGAGGTGGCATTTTGGGGCAGAGGGAGGGTGAAATGGGGGACAATTGGGCCCTGGAGTGGGGCGGGTTCAGTGGTGGCAGTGCATGCCTTAGCCTAACTCCCCACCCAGCTGGATCATCATGACACTGGGCTGCTTGGATCTGCGAGGAAAAATAAAGTTTTATTTTTCATATTTTGATTCCAGCCTTCCTCGAAGGAGCTCAGGGTGGTGTCTCTAGTCCCTCCCCTCCTTTTCTGAGGACAACCCTATGGGGCTGGTGAGGCTGATAGTGATAGCTCAAGGTCATGGCTGAGCAGGGATTTGAACCTGGATCTTCCAGGTCTGAGTCCAATTCCCAAACCACGACACCATCTCAGCTCTCTTAAAAGGGCCAATACAAATTCAATATGACGATTGCGATCACGTTTCTTATGATTACCCAGTTCATATCTACAGAGGGGGCAAGGCTAAGTTTTACAAGAAAAGATACGTATGAGTGAGGAGAATTTAACCCTTCCCCGCCACTGCTTTACCTTCCTGTGCTACAACATTTTAAGTACTCTTCACCCCAGTCCGCTCGCTTTCAGTATCAACATTGATCTGGGGGAAGAATGCTAGTGGTGATGAAGTGCAGGGAAAAAAAGGTTTGATTGTCTCCAGTCTAAATAAGGTTGCATTTGAGAAGGCCTCTACTGAATCCCAGGTTAGACAGAAACATGAAGAAATGTCATGGAGCTTATTGTGGCAGAGGGAACACGACCAATTTCCCAATAATCTCAGTCTGACCATTGGAAGAGTGACATGGGTAGCAAGACAGAAGGGTCTTCACTAACTGCTAGACATTGCACTTATTTTGCCCTATACCATTTTGCCCTATGCCCCTCCTTTTCCACCACAATTTGTAAAAAAGCAAATGTTAAAAAGGCATTTTTAGCACTGCTCTTTCCACTGCTCTTCCCTCCATATGAAATTGACAGTACAATGCTAACCTGCACCGGTACAGCTAGGCCACATGGCCCGCAAAGTATCCTACACAGGTTAGGAGCAGGGTGGAGGTTACTTTGGGGTAAGGGGATATTTTCCCCTTACCTTGACTAATGTCCCGGCCTGCACTATAGGGCTACTCAGATCCGCGCCAGCTATTTAGCTGGTGCAAATCCGAGAAGCCCAGTGTAATGCTGGCCCGGCCCAGAGGGGAGTTAGGATATGGCACGCACTGCCATGACCAAATGTGCCCCACTCTAGAGCCCAATCGACCCCCGTTCTATCATCCCCCACCCAAAAATGCCACCTCCCTACCTCCAAGCCACCCTCCCACCACCCACTCTCTGTGTTGCCCAGTGGAGGAGGGACTGGATCCAAACCAGATGAGCTGGCATGGGCCCTGGCTCTCAGGTTGGTACAAGCATGCCATTCTCAGAACCAGCGCAGGGAGGCTGCTCAAATCCAAGTTTGGATTGGGCTGCAGTGGTGTTCCTATGGGGGAAGGGAACGTTAAGTTTTGCAGAAGCCTAAGCTCCTGTGTAACAAAGTTCCTCCCCCTCACTTTCACAACCATTCACGGCTCAGAGAGTAAAGCCTCCAAACAGCTCTCTGAGCCAGAATGGCTCTGAATGGGAGGAGAAGGGGCCACATTACACAGGAGCCCAGACTCCTGCAAAACTTAGCATTCCCCTGGGCAATAGGAATGCCATTGTTGGGCTGCCTGGTTTCTACCTGAGGCGCACCTTCCTGAGAACGTCCCAGAGGTATTTACTTCTGAGTACGTGCACATCCAGTGGTGCTGCTATGGAACTTTCTACAACTCATTACTATTACATGCAGAGCCCTAATAGGCTCTAATTGTGCCTGGGGCAAGGTGACATTGTGACGTTGCCCCCTGCGTCACTGTGCCCCTAGTGCCACTGCCCCGCCCCTGCGCCACCCTGCCACACCCCCAGAGTATATAATAGCTCAATTTCAGAGAGAAACAGATGCAGAGGAAGGCAGGCGGGCCAACTTACGCTACTGCTGCCCCCTTCTTCGTTGGCAATTCCCTGTCAATTCTAACTCTTTCCTGTCAATTTGCACACTGCGGCAACTGGCGCACGCAGCATCCACCCCTCCCACACACCCCAAAATACGCCTCTGTGGAAGTGGGAACAATGTAACATGGAAAGTGCGCCATTAGAAAGAAGTCAGGGGGTTATAGGTGAGAAACTGCCACTAGCAGACATCTCATCTCATCTCACAGTGGCACAGAAAATGCAACTATGCTGACCCTGCTGACACCTCTCTCCACTGTGGGGCCAATGTAGCTGTGGGCACCGTACGACCTGCAGGGATTGCATGTAATAAATTTACTTACCCACACAGCACTTTCAAAAAAGTGTGCGTGCACTTTAATCTATATATATATAAATGGACGTGGGTATGTGGGTGTGGGTGTGTGTATGTCTGTCTGTATGTATGTTATGCATAGGCTTCCCCACGCCGTGACTGAGTGCCACGAAACTTGGCACACACGTACCTTGCAGCCTGGAAAGAAACACTGTGGGGGTCAGACCCCCCTCGCGCCCCCGGGGGTGGGGGTACGCAGGGGTCTTTGCATGAACATCGTCGGAAACGTCTGAAATCGGCGTCAAATCCAGTTTTTGGGGTCGCTGAGATGAGTGGCGACCGTCCCAATGCCATTGGAGTCCGGGTTCAGCCCCCCCCCGACGTGGGGGGCAAAAAGGGGTGCGAGACACAGCGTCCACCATGCCCTGCTGGAACACCTGGACCGATTGGCATGAAACTCGACATGCGGAAGCCTAGCAGCCTGGCCGCAAATACTGCAGGGGTCGGGCCCCCCTCCCACCCCCGGGGGTGGGGGTACGGGGGGCCAACGTGAGAACGGTCAAAACCGGCCAAACTTGGAGTCAAATCCACAGTTTCCGGGGTCGCCGAGATAAGTGGCGACGCTCCCGATGCAGTTGAAGTCTGGGTGTGTCCCCCCATGTGGGGGGCAGGAAGGGGTGCGAGACACAGCGTCCGCCATGCCCTGCTGGAACGCCTGGACCGATTGGCACCAAACTCGGCATGCGGAAGCCTAGCAGCCTGGCCACAAACACTGCGGGGGGCGGGCCCCCCAGCGCCCCCAGGGGTTGGGGGTACATGGGGGTCCCCACTTGAAAACGGTCAAAAATGGCCAATATCAGTGTCAAATCCATAGTTTCCGGGGTCGCCGGGACGAGTGGCAACACTCCCGACGCTGTGCGAGTTCAGGTTCACCCCCCCTCGGCGTGGGGGGCAGGAAGGGGTGCGAGACACAACATCCGCCATGCCCTGCTGGAACGCCTGGACCGAGCGACACGAAACTTGGCACGCATACACCTTGTGGCCTGGCCACAAACACTGCGGGGGTCAGACCCCCCTACCACCCCCGGGGAGGACGCGGGGGACCCCAAGTGAAAATGGTCGAAAACGGCCAAAATCAGCATCGAATCCATAGTTTCCGGGGTTGCCGGAGCGAGCGGCGATCCTCCTGACACCGTCGAAGTCCGGGTTTGCCCCCCCTCGGCGTGGGGTGCGCGACGGGGTGCAAGACACAATATCTACCTTGCCCTGCTGCCACGCCTGGAGCGATGTCCACCAAACTCGGCATGCGCATGCCTTCCAGCCTGGCAACAGACCCTCTGGGGGTCTGGCCCCCCTAGCGCCCCGGGGGGCCCCAGGGCCCCCGCGTGAAAATAGTCAGAAATCGACGAGATCGTCCTCGGTTCTGTAGTTTCTGGGCTCACCGAGGGAAGGGGTGCGATACGAGATGTCCACCATGCCCCACTGTGACACCTGGAGCAATTGGTGCCAGACTCGGCATGCGTATGCCTTGCGGCCTGGCAACAAACACTGTGGGGGTCAGGCCCCCCGGGCCCCTGGGGGTAGGGGTGCGCAGGGGGGCCCCAGGTGAAAATGGTCAAAAACGCCCGAAATTGGGAGATGGGTCACGGATGGGTCAGGGATGGGAGATATAAACACCCGGGCAACGCCGGGTAACAAAAAGCTAGTAAAAGAATAAAAATCCACATCAGCAATAAGACATAGAGCACAGTCCTAACGTGGAGTTAGGCCAGCACAGTTAGGCCAGCAAAGTTTGGCAGGCACAAGGGACACTGTAAAGCGCATTTTGACCACTCTCTGAGACGCCAGCACACAGATGTGCGCCATCCTCCCTGACTCTGATTGTGGTCCAAATATGCTTTATGGTGGCCCTTGTGCCAGGCAAACTTTGCTGGCCCAACTGTGTCAACCTAACTCCAGGTTAGGATTGTGCCCATAGACTTGTCAAAGCAGTGCTTAAGAGATGTTGAAAGGAGCTCCTGCTCTGGCAGACCCTTTTGAGAATGGGCTACACCATATCCTAAAGGATAAAAATTTCCATAAGAGAGTAGCCATAGCAAGTCAGGCTATCCCTTTCAAACACACACACACACACACACACACACACACACACACACACACACACAGAGAGAGAGAGAGAGAGAGAGAGAGAGAGAGAGAGAGAGAGAGAGAAGTCTTTTTTAAGAAGTGATACCCAGAAACCAGGAAATCATTTCATTAGCAGACAGGAAATGCATGAGTACAAAATTATTTCCAGTTAAACAAAATTGCATAAAACTGGATTGCACAGTATGATGAGGGGAGGGAGGAGCAGCAGGAGGGACGAGGTGACTAAAGGCTTGCTCTCACAACACGGAGAAGTGGCTAAGATGGCCCGTTGCTCCCTTCAGTCTCCCTTTTATGAGACTACGGGCACAATCCTAACCAACCTTCCAGCACCAGGGTCAGGGCAGTGCCACTCTGAGGTAAGGGAAGAAACATTCCCTTACCTTGAGAAGGCCTCCTTGACTACCACTGGAGAATGCACTGGAGGATGCAGCACATGCCATTGGCACAGCTATGGCAGTGCTGGAAAGTTTGTCTCTTGGTTAGGGTGCAATCCCGACAATCTAAGAGAAAAATAGTACCAATACATTATTGGTTGAATACCCCATCCCACCCCAAAGGTTCAGATAGGGTTGCTCTTGCCATAAAGTAATCCAAAATAGGTTTTGTGGAGCATTTCAGCCTCTGTCTGTCTGTTGCCCTCTCCAGGCTGCTGCTCCACTGTGGTCTCCAATTTAGATGGAGTTTTAGCCCCTGTTCAGTCAGACTTATCACAAGTTCTCCTCCAACATCACTCCAGGCGGCAGCCAAGTCATTTCATTGCCCACAACTCCTCAGTAAACCAAGGAGCCACCCATGCTTGACGGCAAGGCCATGGCCATTTGGGAGTGACCCGACCAAAGGGCAGCCAGAGCATCAGAGCACAATCCTAAGTTGTGCTGGGCCTGCGCCATATCCAGGGCACTTTAGGCACACTGGGGAGCCTCCCTGGGGCAAGGGCACATTTGCACCCATGCCCGAGGGGAGGCTCCAGCCCAAGTGAGTGCAACCCAGTGGGTTGAGAGTCCCATTGTGATTGGCTCTATCACTAAATGGCTCCTAGACCCAAGAAACTTAGATCAGTCAATAGCATCTGCAGTGTTGTGCACAAGTCTTGAAATTTGAGTCAATTCACCCCCTGATAAATTGACTTGTGCATGAGTCCTAGCATGCACCCATGCCGACACCACCCTGGAATTCCACAAATTATTTTCATGAGTCACAAGTCCTTTCATGGCAAACTGTGGGGCAGGTCAAGTGCATGCGCAACTACAAACAGTCCAAATGGGAGTTGTGGGGGATGCAGTTGGAGCTGTCCTTTCACACTCAATGTTAATGTCCCAGCGGGCCAGCGAAGTACTCCTGACAGCACTTCACTTCTAACTGGCTGCCGCGACAAAACCTCCCCCACCCCCGGTGGGCAACTAAGGCAGCCATCCAGTGTAATGACTGAAATTGGCTTGAGTTGTATGGTTCGCCCAATGAGTCTCAGGGCGGTGATCGCTAGGAAAGCCACCCCAGGTAGTACTCCGCACCAAGAAAGGGGGTGGATGACCCACCCCCTTTTTCCTGTCATGTTAGGCAGTCCTTGTCCGTTAATCCCTGTATTGTATTCAATAAAGTGGCCCTTATTACATCCAAGCATTAGTCTGCTGTTGTTCTTTGGGGAGTGCGTGGGTAAATGGTCAGGGTAGAGAAAGATCAGGAACAACAGCTGTCACTCACAGATGGCAGAAGAGGGGGCCTCTGGGAACTGGAGTTACAAAACTTTATTTGTGTGACAAAGCAGAATAGGGTGTAACAGGGTAATGCAAACCACACAGGAAGCCACTAATTCTTCAGGGCTCACTGTACAGCAATGACAAGAGATCACAAAATTATTTGTGTTCCCATGCACTAGAACAAAGCTCACATTCGTGCTATTCCTTCCCATTTTAGACAGAACTGCTGGTTTACTGTATGGCCAAGTTGGCTTCTAGCTTGGAGTCCTATGCATATTGCAGCCTCCTGAGAAAGAAGCATGAGCACAATCCTAGGCATGCCCACTTAGAAGTATGCCCCATTCAGTTCACGAACGGTTAAGGGTACAATCCCAACTTGCGCTGAAGCAGGCAGGCTGGCATGCCTGTGCCGTATCCAATGCAAGTTGGGAGCTGCCTAGAGTCTCCATGGGGCAAGGGCACATCCATGCCCTTACCCCAGGATAAGCAATGGGCTATTTGGATCTTTGCCCGCTCTTTAGCAGGTGTGTAACCACTCCATTACAGGGAACCCTGCATCCTCCCAGCCCTGCCTTTGCTACGCCACATTCCAGAAACCCTATATCTGGCCCCCATGATAATTGGGCTTTCTCAGCACTTTCATCAGCCATTTTCAGAGTGCAATCCTAACCTGGAGTTCAGCTAGCACAGTTTGGCTGGCACAAGGGACACTGTAAAGCGCGTTTGGACCACTCTGAGTCAGGTCACAGCTGAAAGGGTGGGCTGTGTGATAATTGGGCTCTCCCACTTCTTGGAATTATGAATTATGAATTTTTGAATTATGGTGTTGGAGAAGACTCTTGAGAGTCCCCTGGACTGCAAGGAGATCCAATCAGGCAATCCTACAGGAAGTCAAGCCTGATTGCTCCCTGGAAGGACAAATCCTGAAGCTGAAGCTGAAATACTTTGGCCACCTCATGAGAAGAGAGGACTCTTTAGAAAAGACCCTCATGCTGGGAAAGATTGAAGGCAAAAGGAGAAGGGGGCGGCAGAGGATGAGATGGCTAGACAGTGTCACCAAAGCGATGAGCATGAAATTGGGTGAACTCCAGAAGCTAGTGGAGGACAGGGAGGCCTGGAGTGCTGTGGTCCATGGGGTCCATGGGGTCACGAAGAGTCGGACATGACTTAGTGACTGAACAACAACAACTTCTTGAAAATATTATCAAGATTTGCGTATTTTATCTTCTGTCATTTGCAGTTACTGAATTTCTAAATGAGAAAAACATGTCTATTTCTGGTCATCACCTGTTTAATGACATAAATTCCTATTTAATGACATCACTTCTGACCCTCGGCAAACATCATTCAATGTTTTTGAAACAGTATTTTGTAGATGCTCCTGGAGTAGCAGGACAAGTACTGAGGGCTCAGGAACTTCAGAAGGACTCCCTGCTCTTCCCTGTGCCCATAGCTTTTATGTGGTTGGTGGTGACAAAGTGACTCTCTCGGAACCCACCCTGGTAAGAAGAAGGCCATGGAGTGTAGTTTGCCAAAGAGCCTCCTGAAACCTGTAGTCACATACAGATGGGAAGTGAACCTTCTTAAAAATTATTGTCTGTCTTCAGCTGTTCATGTGATTCTGGATCACAAACAAGTAGTGTTTCCAGCACCCCATATTTTCAAACGGATGCCTTTTATACCTTGCATATGGCCCATCTCATTCCTCATCAAAATAATCCAACTTCACCAAGCTATTACTAAATATTTAGCATTTGTATAATATGAAGGGCCCAATCCTATACAACTTTCCAGGGCTGATTCCAGTTAACCCCTGCTAACTGGACAAGAGGCACTTTTTCCAGTGGTGTTCCTCTTATATTTAGCAGGGGGAGAGTAACTGTCCCTCTTCACCCCTGCGCAGTCTTTCTAGTGGCTGTTGCTGGCGGTCTGCCTTTTTTTAGTTTGTGAGCCCTTTTGGGACAGGGAGCCATTTAACTTTATTATTACTATTTGCCTGTAAACCGCTTTGTGAACTTCGTGTTGAAAAGCGGTATATAAGTACCTGTTGATTGATTGATTGATTGATTCAGCCATGCCAATGGGGCATGTGCTGTATCCTACAGTGGGGGAGAAGTCCTGGAGTCCTGGAGTCCTCCTCCAGATAAGGGAACATTTCTTCCCTTACCTCGGATGCGGCTGCAATACTGGAAAGTTGGATAGGATTGGCCCCTAAGAGTGCAATCTTGTGTGTGTCTACTCATATGTGAAACCCACTGAGATCACTGAAACTTTTTCTCAGGTAAGCACATACAGGATTCACAGCCTAGATTTTTTGCATTCTTTAATGTGCTATCCTCAGATCTGTCTTACAGAGTAGGTCCATATTGTTCTCATTTGCGGGTGTGGAGGCTGAGAGTTACTCACTAAAGGTCACAAATGGCCTAGGTGCAAACTTCTCAGATATACAGCCCAATCCTATCCGTTGCCTGTGCTGTAGCATGCAGCTGCACCATGGTAGTGCATGCTGCATGCTATAGATGGGACAATCAAGAGGCATGAAAGGGGAAATTTTTTGCTTTACCTCTCTGTAAGCCTCTTGATGGCCTATGGGTCTCCTTGGACCTGAGGAGATAAAGGTAGAGAGGCCAGGAAAGAGAAAGGAAATAGGATTCTGGCACAAGTCAATGCTACAAGAATGCACCTGCTGCCCTCCCCTGATCCACCCATGACATGTCCCCACCACTGACCTATGAAGGCTGATGCAGCCAGAGGTCTGTGGCAGTGTGGCTTCAATGAATCAGACTGGACCAGAAGTAGTGCTTTCCTTGTGCCATCACTGGGCCATTTGCAACAGCAGGATGTCTCATGTCTGCAGGATGTCTGTATCAGAAAAGTCTCATAGAATTAGTCTGTTTGCCCCCTTGTTTGTAGTCTTATTCTTCTCAGAAGACCAATTAGATTTTATTTAATTCAGCAAGCATCATGCCAAAAATTTGCAGATCAGGGATTGCAGTGGGACAGGGAAAAATACGTACTGTTACGTTTATATTGTGGATAGCAGTGTCAATGTCAAATTTCCCTCATAATACTTTAAGACATGTCATCTTCCTTCAGCTTTCCTACACTTCTGTAAACAACTTTTAAGAGATTATACATGCTGCTGAGAGTTCTAGCCATGTTGGTTGCAGTGATAAGATCTCTGTGAGCTGATTTCCAAAGATATCACAAAGTGACACTGAGAAGACACCCAAGCTAGCTTTGTAGAGGTCCCACAGAACCTTAGAAACAGTGCCACAAGTGTACAGAACAGATAAAAGGAACAAAACAGGGGTGTGGGTGGCATTTGATTTGGATGAAGCTGTTACCGTGTACAGCACAAGCCGAAAGTGAAATAGAGCTGTCCTAAATCATTTGCACTGTATGCTGAACCAGTGACATGTTTTAATCTTATAGGAATAAATTTGGAGGCTCCTGTGGATTCTGACCACAAATGGAGTTGCATATGAGTCTAGAATTTTGTTCACTTGTCCAGTAGACAGAATTGGAGAATATAAAGTCAGAAAAAAATCACTTTAAGTCATTTTTGTCATTAATTTTCATGTTTGAGAGGTTGTAATGCATGCATGCTCGGAATCTCATAGCATGGTGAGTCTGCATTTATAGTGTAGTGTGTATACAAGTGTCATGAATACTGCAATGAACAGCAGTATCCTAGAGTCACAAGACTGGAAAGAACTAGCACAATAAGAAAAAAAATGTGACATTTTTACAGTGGTGGGGCTGATTTAGGCTCACATAGCATTCAATCTAAATATACCTTTCTTTTTGAAGATTGTGTTTGGAAGAAAAAATTATTAACAGTTGCACCATAGAATGGTTGTGCATGGTTCCTAGTGGCTAATGTCCATAAAATTACCCAGAAAACATCCCCTTCACCACTTCGTGTTTTTAAAAAAATTCTAGAGGTTTTTTTTCCCAAATTAATAAACCAACAGTGAGTGCAGACCTATAAATGTGGCACTTTACAAAATAAATAAATAAATAAATAAATAAATATTTACAGGGGGCGCGAGGGGGGCCTGAACGTATGTATGTATGTGTGTGTGTATACTTCAGCTTATATGTGGTGTCCTTAGGCAATCTATTATGATGTCATTGCTGATGTCACTCTGATTATGACATACAGAGTATAATCTTTCCAGCACCTGAAGTCTTTAAAGTGTTGAACAGCTGCTGAACAGAAGTCCTGCAGAACGGATCTGGGATGCTGGGATCTGGGAGAGGGATGTTGGGATCTGGGTGACGCTCCCCACGCCACTGGAGTCCAGGTTTGGGGCCCCCTCAACGTGGGGAGAGAGAAAGGGTGCGAAACAAAACGTCTGCCATGCCCCGCTGGAACGCCTGGAACGATTGGCTGAGCTGATTGGTAGTTTGGTAATTTCGTGTGTTATAGAATCTTGGGATAAATAACTACCCGGCAACGCCGGGTACCAAAACGCTAGTAAGTAAATAAAAAGAAAAGCAATCCACCTGAAATATTAGATGAGAGGCAACACACTCAATTTGGCAATACATACTGGTATGTCGATAGCAACATACACCAGTGGTTCTCAAACTTTTAAGAATGACAATATATCTGGGATCCACTAGAAGTGATGTCATGGCCAGAAGTACTGTCATTGTAATACCACAGCCTGCTGCTTTTCTGAGAACGCAGCAATAAATTGGATAAATTCTCAGCCATTTTCCAATAGCAAAGTGAATCAGAAAAAAAAGCCTATTTACAACCTTCACACAAGCAAAATAACAACACAGCTCTCGTCTTTTCCAGTGTTGCATCTTCCCATATTTTCAATGAAGGCTGCACTTGGTGTTACACAACCCACTTGAAATTGGCTAGTGACCCACCTAGGGAGTCCTGACTCATAGCTTGAGATATACTGGATTACCATATCACTTAGTATAGGATGGAGACCCTTTTTCTATCATAACTGACACTTCAAAGTGAAAATAATGTTTAAGCATCGCCACCTAGTGGGAAAGAGGGGCCTGGCATCTGAACACAGTGGCTGGCTTGAAGATCATAGGGGATTCCATTTAATTTATAGCATATTTAGATTTGCATCAATCAAGGACCCAGAGTCATTTATAAACAAAGCACTACAAATGTAGCCTACATTTTTTACATATTACAGCATTCCATAAAAAATAAAATCCCAACCAATTACCACACATCCTTGCCCTTGATTCAGCGTAGCTATCAAAGCCAATCTAAACAGAAAGGACTTTTTTGTGTATTCTAAAGAACAGGATGACGGGGGAGGTGTGACAAAAATTTATACAAGAAGCTACATGTTCACAGCATGTACTCTGTGTGTGCCTGGGGAGGAGGGTGAGATCCCACTTGCTGGCCCCAGCTCCCGTCATGTTTTCAACAGACATTGTGAACAGACTTTGTGAGTACATACTCAGGATTGCCCTCAAGGTTGAGAACAAGGCAGGATCACAGAACATGTACACAAAACATGTATACATGTAAACGGTGCATGGCTTGTACCCATGAAAATACTGTTCATAAGGTCTACTGAATGTGCACCAGATATGGCCAGGGCATATACTCTGATGTGTGTAAAGGTGGAGAGGCCAAGTAAAGGGAAATTAATCTCCACTTCTCAAAATTTTAGAACTTCAGGTTATCCAGTTACAGAACCCTAAGTACTGGTTTCAGGATAAACATTAAACATATATGCAGACAAACATATTATTACTACTGTTAATAGTTGTAATAACATTTTAATAAAGAGGTTTACAAGCACTATTCCCTTTAAGCTGTGCAGCTGCATAGCCCAAAGACTAGCAAAGCCAAGGTTCGGAGTTCAGTATTCCCAGAAGTCCAACCATGTGTCCAGAACTGCTGCCAGGGAGCCACTGGAAGGGTCTGTGCAGCAACATGAAACTCTTAGGAAGAATATTCCCAATGTGGGTTATACAGCGCAATAAATAAAAAGATTTAGTTTTCATTAATCTGGAAGGCAGCTGCCTGTCTCATAGGAGATCACAATGCATATTTAAAAACACACACACTAGGGAAACACCAAGAAACAGTCACTGGAAAAGATGCTGTGCTGGGATGAAACCTCTCTCTCTCTCTCTCTCTCTCTCTCTCTCTCTCTGTCTTCAACCTACATTCTGGTTCTGTTCCAGAGGTTTGTCCAGAATGAACTGACCTAAGCTGGAACAGCACTGTTTATGCTTGTGTGAAATCACAAGGCCAAATAGACTGCACTCTTGCCGGATCAGTGCTTTTGCCCAGGTGCAGTTTCAAGGCTTGCGTGAAAGCATAGATGTGGCTGTCATAAGTCAGACATCCATAAGTTGGGGACCACCTGTATCCTACTAGCCAGGTCCAAGCCTTTGATCAGTTCTTTGGATACCAGCCAAAGTGTTAGACACAGAATAGGGAGGTCTGGATTCAAATCTCTACTCATCCATGAAGCTTAGTGGGTGACCTTGAGCACTCTCACATGCACTTGAGCAGACACTCTATCTGACCTTACTCAGGTTTTTTGCAAAGATGAAACGGTTGTTTGAATGATAGATATTTGCCACCCTGACCTCACACTGTCAAATGTCACTACAGTAATTAATAATCATTACAACCAGTGGTGTCACTAGAGTTTGCGTCAACCGGTGCGGGAAGTCAGCTCGTCACCCCCCTTGATGGATCTCCTCCTCCCGAACCATATAGAATAAATTACAGTATCATATACACAACCTAAATGCAGTGTTATCATTAGAGTTGGAGTTACCCCCATCAACTATTTATTTATTTATTTATTTACTAGCTTTTTGTTTCGCGGCGTTGCCCAGGTAACAAATGTCATCGGGACTGTCACCAATCAGCTTAGCGACCCTGAAAACTGTGGATTTCACAGTAATGTCAGTCATTTCGGACATTTTGTTTTGCACCCTTTCTTACCCCCCATACCGAGGGGGGCCGAACCCAGACTTCAACGGCGTGACCCCTGCAGTGTTTGTTGCCAGGCCACAACGCATGTGCGTGCCGAGTTTGGTGCACGTCGCTCCAGTCATTCCAGCAGGACATGGCGGACGTTTTGTTTCACATCCCTTCTCGCCCCCCACACCGAGGGGGGGCCAAACCTGGACTCCAACGGTGTCGGGAGTGTTGCCACTCATCCTGGCAACCCCAGAAACTGGAGATTCAACAACAATTTTAGCCACTTTTGACCGTTTTCATGCGTGGCTCCCTGCGTACCCCCACCCCCGGGGGCGCTAGGGGGTCCTGACCACTGCAGTGTTTGTCGCCAGGCCACAATCAATCAATCACTAGTATTTATATACCGCTTTTCAACACAAAGTTCACAAAGCGGTTTACAGGCAAATAATAACATTAAAGTTAAATGGTATAAAGTTAACAAGGCATGCGCGTGCCAAGTTTGGTGTGTGTTGCTCCAAGCACATACATACATACATACATACATACATACATACATACATACATACATAC
>JAJKFI010000126.1:2433955-2470709 GCA_029204185.1 Lerista edwardsae | reverse complement strand
TAGATAGATAGATAGATAGATAGATAGATAGATAGATAGATAGATAGATAGATAGATTTAACTATAGTACAGGTCACCCAACAAATTAGTAACCAACAAAAAAAAAGTGGCCAATTTGATAACACTCACACAATTAGAGCTAGTATTAGCTCTGATACATGGAAATGAGAACTGACCTATACTAATGATTTTTTAAAAAAATCATGTTTACATTAAAAGTTGTATTTTCAGTTTTTAGGCCATTACTTTTGATAGAATAAAGATATGACACTCCAGTTTTTTTCATTGAATTCCAGGTGAAATTCCACATTCAACGGTATATAACATGATGGTGTTATTCTGTAAAAGTGCTATTTAAAAAAAAATCACTATTTTTACATTAAAAAAAATATTTTTTTTTGGTCTTTAGTTTCTTGGCCATAACTTTTGATAGAATGAAGATATGACACTGTGGGTGAAATTCCGCATCCAACGGTATACAGCATGATGGCATTATCTTTTAAAACCGCGATGTTAGCAATGTTGGTCCCTGGTGGTGTCACACAAATCCTGTGCGGCCCGCCTTCCCCCCCCCCCCGCAACGCCACTACCAAAGACCACTGGTGCACTGTATGAAAAGCACTCACTTATGCTGTCTTGGACCTTATCCTTTTATTTCTGAGTAGGCAGGGCTGTGTGCGAAGGGCCTGGAGATGATTCCAAAAAGGGCAGGCTCCTGACTCACGACTGAAATGGAGATCCCAAGTGCCCGGGCGATGCAGTCGTGGGTCATCTCCCCCCCCCGCCCCCACTTGGACCTGAGAGGGCTCTTGGAGGAGGGCAGCTGGACCAGCATCCACGTCCCTGGCCACAATGCCACTGGGCTCACAGTCCTGTTCCCTGAGCTCCACATTTCCAGCAGCAGCTCCCCCTTGCACGGGGCCAAGAGAGGCGACCCAACTGCTTTTATCCCCAAGGAAGCCGACACTGCAGCAGCAGTCCTCACTCTTTGCAAGGCCTGGGCTGCCGGCGAGCAAAGACGGGCCCCGTCCTTTCCTTCTCCCCCCTCCCATGGAAGGCAAAAATTAACCCCAGGAAGGTGTCACCCTTGCCGGGGGAGGTCGTTTCCCACCTTGCCTGTGCCCGGGCAGCGAGAACCTGCAGTGCCGTCCCCCGAGAGGAGGGCACATGGGGCGGGAGGCAGCCCGCGTTCGCCACCTCGCTTGAGGCCTCTGTGCTGCGGGCATCTTGTGGCACTTGTGGCCCGGCCAGTCGCTGAAGAGAGCAACCTGTAGAACTTTGAGAGCAGGTGGTCGCACTGATGGAGGAGGAGCCGCCCAACAGTGGCTAGTTTGGATGGCTCAATGGAATGGCCAAGTACACAGGCAGCAGTAGCATCACCGAGGTCAAGAGGCAGGTGCCCCCCCTCCACTTTCCCCTTTGCAGTCCCAGGAGTGTGGGGGGCAGAAAGGGGCAGGATTTACTCCCACCCCTGGTGTGGGGGAGGCGTGTTTTGGGCCAACCCTACAGGATCTCTCCACATCCATATATTGTGCACGAGTGACTCCCAACCACCAGTTTAGGCCACACATTTGAAAACATCCATCATGTACCTACTTAGGAAGGGGCAGAGAGGTGATGCAGTGGTGTAGCTAGGCCATTTTGCACCTGGAGCTACAATTTTTTTACACATACCCCAACAAAATTATTTATTTATTAATTCATTCACATTTTATACCTCCAAGGAGCTTCCTTCAAGCACTTCTTTGGTCATCACAACAACCCTGCACAGGAGGTGAGGCTGAGATAGTAATAGTCATGACAGGAAATGAATAATAATAATGGCCAGAAGATAAATGCAGTGAATTTTCCCCCACAAGCAATGAATGAATCCTCCCCTGCTATTGCTCCTCTGTGCATAGTACTCAATGACATACTGCCCCTGCATCTGGAGATTCAATGTAGCCAACATGGTTAATAACCCCTGATAGACTATAGTACACCATATGTTGAATCCACCTTAAAAAAGTCATCTAAGCCAGTGACCAACACCACCCAAACTTCCCACCAGTGACATCAACTAGGGTTGATGGCAAAGAGTTCCACAGAATACTACAACTAGGGTTGATGTCACCCAGGTCGCAATCCTAACCTGGAGTTAGGCTGGCAGTTAGGCCAGCACAAGGACCACCTTAAAGCGCTTTTGGACCACTCCTGAGTCAGGGAGGATGGCGCACATCTGACCTCTGACTCCAAGAGTGATCCAAACATACTTTATGGTGGCCCTTGTGCCAGCCAAACTTTGCTGGCTTAACTGTGACGGTTTAACTCCAGGTTAGAATTGTGCCCCCAATGAGATAATGTATGGTGTCACCCCCATTAACTTTATTTATTTAACTTGATCAGTACAACTCACCTAGCAAATCAGTAAAGAAAAAATAACCCAATGGACAACTTGGTGGCACTCACACAGCTGAATAAGAGTTCTAATTTTAGCTCTGATGCATGAAAAGGAACCTGATATAATAACTTATTAGTCCCATGCTGTATCATAACAACATCTGGTTAGCTCTCAGAACACAGTCTCAGAAGACAGCAACCAAAATGACTACAGGGCGGTGGCACCTCCCTTATAAGGAAAGGTTACAGCGTTTGGGGCTCTTCAGTCTAGAAAGAAGGCACCTGAGCAGGGACATGATTGAGACATACAAAATTATGCAGTGGGTGGGTAGAATAGATAGAGGGAACATTTTTCCCTCTCATACAATACCAGAACCAGGGGACATCCTCTATAGCTGAGTGTTAGGAGAATTAAAGCAAACAAAAGAAAATAATTCTTTACCCAGCATGTAGTCTGTGGAACTCCTTGCCACAAGATGTGGTAATGGCATCTGGTCTGGGCGCCTTTAAAAGGGGATTGGACAGATCTGTGGAAGAAAATTCCATCACAGGTTACAAGCTATGATGGGCATCTCCAGTCTGAGATTAACTGGTTGCTGATTATGAGGGCTAGGTAGGAATTTTTTTTCTGGCATCTGAATTGGCCATGGATGGCAGGTTTTTTTTTTGGGGGGGGGGTTCTTTTGCCTACCCCAGACTGGGGAGGGAGGGACGGGTGTTCAGTAGATTTCATGATTTGCACTTGTGTTTAATAAAGTCAAACCCCAACCTCATTCTGGTGTCTCCCTTGGGGGTGGTTCAAGGACACTTTAGAATGCCTAGTGCAGGGGAGTGGCTGCAAGATACAAGGATCTGGTTGCCTTGCATGCTCCCTAAGGCATCTGGTAGGCCACTGTGAGATACAGGAAGCTGGACTAGATGGGCCTTTGGCCTGATCCAGCAAGGCTTTTCTTATGTTCTCATTGGTCAATTTTGAGTTAAGGAAATCTATTTTTTGTTACATAAGTCAGGTTTTGTGTGTTTCTTTGGCTATAATAGAGGATGTGGTGGCGCAGCGGGTTAAACTGCTGCTGCTGGGCTTTCTGACCAGAAGGTTGGGAGTTCAAGACTGCGTGACGGAGTGAGCTCCTGTTGCTTGTCCCAGCTCCTGCCAACCTAGCAGTTCAAAAGCAACTAAATGCAAGGAGAGAGAGAGAGAGAATACCTTTATTGGCATAGCAAAACACAGTTCAACATAGTCGCCTATCATGTAAAAAACACTAAACACCAACCAGAAAATTTAAGGATTCACTAATAAGGCACTCTCAAATGTTATTATTCTGAGCAAAAATATGGAGGAAAAGCAACATTGCCCAATCAGTACATAGACTAAAACTAGGATGGCCTTGATGACATTAAAAATCAATCAATAAATACAACTAGTTAAGATTATCCCATACATATTCTCTGGCCGCATTACATTTTACAATACCACAAAGAAAAGTAGCGAAGTGCTTTAGCATATTCAGATAAATGCAAGTAGATAAATAGGGACCACTTCAGTGGGAAGGTAATGGTGTTCCGTGCGCTACGGCGTAGAGTCATGCCGGCCACATGACCACGGAAGCTTGTCCTCGGACAAAATGCCGGCTCTACAGGCTTTGAAACAGAGATGAGCACCACCCCCTACAGTCAGTCATGACTAGACCATTCGGTCGTGGGGAAACCTTTACCTTTACCTTTTTTTGGCTATAATAGCTATTTTCAACCATTTTCATCTTATGGGCACACTGACGGCAATAAAATTGTCAAGGTATACCACACTGCCGGGGGGGGGGCTCACATCTCCAATGGCCCTATTAATAAATTACCCTCCCCCAAATCCTGCGGCACACCTGCAGACTATTTGTGGCATGCCAGTGTGCCATGGCACACTGCTTGAAAATTGCTGGGCTTAAACTTCTGATAAAATACAGATAATTCAATAAGATTTCTTTCATTACATTCCGCCTTGTTACACACTGAACAATATATATAGCATAAAAACCACAATTACCGCAATTTCAGTCATTAGTGCTCTCTCTCTCTCTCACACTCACACTCACACGCACACACACACACACACCTATCTAAGGGTGTCACTAACACCTTTTGAGTTAAGGAAATCTACGTTTTGTTACATAAGACATGTCAATATCACTTCGTACAAAGGGCCAGTTAGCATTCATTGTGGCTGCTGAAGGCTGGAAGTTATATCAATGAGCCAACCCCGGCCCTGCCTTAAGAATTAATAGGAGCGAGGCGAAGCCAGGGGGCAGGCTTAGCGGCCATGTTTTTACACTCAAAACAATGCTGATTCCAAGCATTTCAGATTGCTTTGCGCGTACTGTTTAGGATTTAATAGTTTACTCCTGAAGTAAAAACTCACGAAAATAAAACGTGTGATCGTGGAGAAACATTATTGGTAACATTATGATTCAATATGCAATTACAAGGTTTAATTCCGCATAATTATATTACTGAACATACCGAACGAAATGCTACTTGCTGTCTATTTAAACTCGGATTGCACTGTTTTGACAGACTTATTTTTTGAAATCTACACAACCAAAAATAAAATGGCCATGCCCCATTAAAAAAATGTCTGTTAATGTTCAGAATTTCATAAGTATTACAGTAGGAAAATTACATTAAAATCTCTTCATGACACAAGTAGTTGTCAATATGAGAGTAATTCTTTTTTACTTCTAGACTACTAAGAGTATTTTTTTTAACTTCTACACTCACCTCCCCCCCAAAGAAAAAAAAACAAATTCTGTTAATGTTCAGTACTCACTGAACGGTCGTTTTATTGAACCGATGTAATGTGAATACATGAATCTTTCCGTGGAAATTAAGTCCCATTTTTCATTCAGCGATTCGCACACCTGTATGCAGAACATGCAGGCATGCTTAAAGAGGTTGAAATTAACTTTTACACGCGTGCAGGGAGATTTTTATTTGAGAATTCGCGGCAATCCTCCTCCTTCGCGGCAATGATCTGAGTCAGCCATATTGTTCCGTCCGTTCCATCCATGGCTTCAAGAATATGATGTCATGGCTTCTCCAGTGTATAATACCTCCATGCAATGAGCAGAAAGTGACATCATTAAGCAGGGACAAGAAATAAGCACTTTGTTCTTACCTAGACGTGGTGGCGCAGCGAGTTAATCCGCTGTCGCTGGGCTTTCAACCGCAAGGTTGGGAGTTCGAGACTGCGTGACGGAGTGAGCTCCCGTTGCTTGTCCCAGCTCCTGCCAACCTAGCAGTTCGAAAGCACCTAAAATGCAAGTAGATAAATAGGGACCACTTTGGTGGGAAGGTAACGGCGTTCCGTGCACTACGGCGTAGAATCATGCTGGCCACCATGATCGGACAAAAATGCCGGCTCACAGGCTTTGAAACGGAGATGAGCACCGCCCCCTACAGTCGGTCAAGACTAGACCATTCGGTCGTGGGGAAACCTTTACCTTTAGAAATGCTTTAGATATGGAAAGCCCAATTATCACACAAACTGCCTTTCAGCAGCACCACTTCTTCCGGGAAGAAGACTTTGCTGGGCATGGCTGCCAGGGAGAGCCAGGAAGGAGGCCTGAGTGGGTTAGGAGTAACCAATGGGTGGCCCTCCCTTTAGAATGTATGGAAACGCATTGACTCCTTAGCGGCCATGACAGTATGTCCAAAACGTTGCTCATTCCAATGATTTCCAATGGGTTTTCGCATGATGTTTAGCGCTTAATCGTTTACTCCTGAAGTAAAAACTTACCAAAATAACAACGTGTGATCGTGGAGAAACATCATTGGTAACCATATTATGAGTTAATATGCAATTCCAAGGTTTAATTCCGCAGAATTATATTACTGAACACACCGGACGAAATGCTGTCTATTTTAACTCGGATTGCACTGTTTTGACAGACTTATTTTTTGAAATCTACACAAGCAGGAATAAAACGGCCATGCCCCATTAAAAAAATGTCTGTTAATGTTCAGAATTTCAAAAATATTACCGGTCGTTTTATTGAGCCGATGTAATGTGAATACATGAATCTTTCCGCGGAAATTAAATCCCATTTTTCGTCCAGCGATTCGCACACCCGTATGCAGAACACGCAGGCATGCTTAAAGACGTTGAAATTAACTTTTACACACGCGCCGTGCGAGCGAGAGAGCCCCTCCGGCGGCAATCCTCCTCCTTCGCGGCGCTGATCTGAGTCAGCCATTTTAGTAATTCCATGGCTTCAAGTCTGTGACGGCATGGCCCATCCAGCTATCTAACATTCTTGGGAGTAACACACACTCTAGTTTCTTAGTATGCTTTGCTTGCTCTGCATTCCTGCATTGGCCTCCCTCTGAGCCTTTGCTGGTGGGAACGTCATTTCCCACTCTCAGCACCCCCTGCAGGCTCAGATGACTAATTGCACTGGAGTTGCTTGTTTGCAGCAAGAGGTCAGGAGACAAGGCAAGCAACGGGGGCGGGGGGCAGATGAAAAGGTTCTGTGGGCCTCATTTGTGAACTCATCATGCAGGCCCACCGGCTGTGTGTTTGACACCCCTGCATGAGAAATGTGTATTTTGGGATGGTTGGGGGTTTTTTTGGCCATAACTTTTGCTAGCATTAACGTATTGCACTCTGGGGGTTTTCATTGAATTCCTGGTGAAATTCCGCAACCAATATGATGTTATTATTCCTTAAAACAGTGATTTTAAAAACCGCAATTTGTTCAAAAGAAATTTTATTTTCAGTTTTTACTTTTTTGGCCATAACATCTGCTAGAATAGAGATATTACACTCCGGTTTTTTCTATTGAGTTCCAGGTGAAATTCCACATCCAATGGTAAGCAGCATGATGGTATTATTCCTTAAAGCCGTGATTTTGAAAATCGCTATTTATTCAAAGTTTTATTTTTGGTTTTTACTTCTTGACCATAATGTTTGATAGACTAGAGATATTACACTCTGGTTGTTTTCATTGAATTCCGGGTGAAATTCCACATCTAATCGGTATACAACATGACCATATTATTCCATAAACTCGCAATTTTTAAAATTTGGGGTTCAGTGGTGACACACACACCCCGAAGATGGCACCTGGGGCACGGTGCCCCCTGCCCCATAGGTAGCTACGCCACTGAGGTGATGGCAGAGGAAGGAAGGCTGGTGCAGTACGTGGCTGATGAACCTACGTGACTATCTTCCTTTCTCGGTCAGGCAGCACATTGAAGCCTAGCCATGTCTCTCTCTCTCTCTCTCTCTCTCTCTCTCTCTCTCTCTCTCTCTCTCTCTCTCTTTGTTTTTTTGCTTGTTAAAATCCCATTAAAGCTCTCACGCAGGGAAGATAATTTTTCACTTAGCCAGCCTATTTAAGTCTATTTATGGACATCAAGTAATTGCTAATGATTAACAGCAAAAAGATGGGCCAGGCAATGGTAGCGAGCATGCAGAGAAAAAAATTTAAATCACTATTTGCTGTGGGATTCATTTTAAAGAGAAACAATGTTAAGTAAGACAGTGCCCCAATCCAGTTTTATTGCACCTTCATTAAATATAAATAAATTCAATACATCCCTGGCAAACATCACAAATGCAGATGTGGCTGCATAGCCAGATACACAGCTATATCCACACTGAGGTAGAAGCCTTCCTTCTTCTTGTTTTTCTTACTTGCCTAGATGAGGACAACTCTCTTTTATAGCTCCAGCAGGATGATTTAAGCAAGCAATGGAATCATCCAAATACTCTTGGGTCTTTCCAGATTATTGTTCCTAATGTGCATGTGAATACACATGCACGTACACAGGTGCCCTGCTAACTGGGCAAAGAGGCACTTTTTAAAGTGCTCATAGAATAACTGTCCCTCTTCCTTTCCACACAGTGTCTTTTCTAGTAGCTGCTTACTGGTGTTCTCCATCTTTTTAGATTGTGAGCCTTTTGGGACAGGGAGGCATATAGTTATTTGCTTTTCTCTGTAAACCACTTTGTGATTTTTTTTAAACAATGGCATATAAATATTCTTATTCATAATAACATGAATTATTAATATTATAGTAATAATATTCATGTATTTTGGAAGATCCAAGAGTTGCTGTTTTTCTCCCAAGGTAATGTTGCAATTATTTGTAATTTTCTTGTATTACTGGTAATTGAAATTGCTTGTAATTATTTGTAATTAATTGCTTGTACAAAATTACTTGTAATTGCAATTTCCCAATACTCAATCTTCAAAATGTTGTTGCTAGGAAAATGTACCCCCCAAATGTACAAAATGTTTCTCTGTGAGTGCTTGGATGTACTGTGGTTACATGAGTGTTACACTTTTTGATTTGGCCTGTGACACCACTAGTGACAAACAACACTTCTTCCCATCCCTTCTGTTTACACCGATTTGTGTATTTTTCCATATGGTAACTTTCATTTTTAATATTTTAAGCCGCAATCCAAATCACTTACTTTGGAGTAAGTCCCAATGAACTCAATGAGACTTACTTCTGAATAGACGAGTATAGAAATTCAAATCAGAAGAGGTTTAGCTCGTGCACTGCTCATGCATAGGGAACTTCTGCAGTCTTTGCTACAAAACTGCTCAACAAAGCTGTGGAGGGGGCAGAGTGATGGCTGCCCGATTCTGAAGAAGACATCTAGAAAGGCTTCTAGCATTCTTCCCCCTTGCAGGGCTGGCCTGACTATGAAGCAAGGTAAAGCAAGTCACCATGCAACAGATTGTGGACCAATTCTCAGGAGCAGTTGAGCAGCCCATCTAACACCACTGCCATGGGTGACCTACCTGTAAAGAGCAAAAGAAGGCCATGGTTTGACTCCATTTTGTCAACAAGACTCCATTTCATGGGAAAGAGCTGAAGCTGCTAAAATACCAACTGGTGGTAATCAGCTCACTTCCTGACATAATCAGGAGTGTAATTTCCTATGTGCCTTGCTTTCTACAGAAAGGTGTGAGGTCATAGCTGGGGTCAGGGATACTGAACCACCAGCTTGCCATCAGGAAGGTTCCATCCAGCTAGTACTGCAATCAGGAAGATTCCGCACAGCTGAGACCAGAGATGTCACCTACTCCCCAGTAGACGGTTCGCTGGGCGGGAGTAGGAGTGATTGACAGCACGTCGTTTCACTTCCGGTATCTTCACGCGCCCCGCGCAGCTTTCCCTCACCTCGGAGGGGGCGCCTGCTCGCCCAGGCACCCGGCGCCCCCCCACCCATCTCCCATGGCGAGCAGGCGCCCCCTCCGAGGCGAGGGAAAGCCGCGCGGGGTGCGCGAAGATACCGGAAGTGAAACGACGTGCTGTCAATCACTCCTACTCCCGCCCAGCGAACCGTCTACTGGGGAGTAGGTGACATCAGTGGCTGAGACCCATCACTTAAGTTATTTATGTAACCTTTTCTGAACGCTGTGACCTCACCCCATCAGGCGATGGCCAACCCTTTATCCTGATTGGATGATTGATTGGACTAGAGGGGTATCCAGCTCTGGGGTACAGATCATCACACACCATCAGATCTTCAAGACTCCATCAGAGACCTTCAGACTGTCAAACCTTCAAGTCACCTTTTCCACATCAGTCCAAGATGTCCCAGCAGGCTGGACCTGCTTGGACTGAGAAGAAGGTGAACCAGCAAGGCTAACCACCTTGCAGATATTAGGGCCTAGTCAGTGTTAGTAGGGCCTAGTTTCTTTTTTCTTATTTTAAAGTGTATCTCTGTTGGTTCTTTTATGCCTTTCTAGTAAATGTAGCTGCTTGTTTCAGAATAAATATAGTTAAGTTATAAACTCGTTTTAATTGTGAATTCTTGGAACTAGTATTAAACTAAATTCAGTTTTGCTGCTTGGGCACCCTACCAGTTTTAAGTTAAGCTTTATAGCTTTGGGATAAGTCCCTGTAGTTGGGGCTAGTTTAGCCTGTGGACTTTTTAAGATTTAAGAGTCTGTTCATTCCTCTGTTTGAGGCTGTAACTCTTAGCTGTGGTCCCAGGCTGGCAGCAGAGGCTGTGTGCCTTGTTGCCTTGGCTTGAAAGCGCTTAAGGACACACTCTGCTGAAAGTTCACAGCTCATATGGGCCCTGGGCTTGTTATAGGGCATATGAGCCTGTGAATTACACTACCGAAGACAGAAGGTAAAATGGCGTTTTCCACTTCCCTTTTTCACAGAAAAGGAAGAAGGGGTGAGAGACAAGGAAGGAAGGAAGGAAGGAAGGAAGGAAGGGCTGGGTTGTGCTTCTGACAGGAAAAAAAAAGAAAGAGGAGCACCATTTCATGCTCTTGGTCAGGCAGCAAACTGTTATCAGCCAGCACTAACCACCTGTGTGTGTGTGTGTGTGTGTGTGTGTGTGAGTGAGTGAGTGAGTGAGAGACTTAGGAGGCACTACCAAGGTAGCCCATCCATTATGCTAGCCAAGTGGTTCTCAAACATTTTTGCACTGGGACCCACCAGTAGTGGTCCTACTGTTGGTGAAGGGAAGGGCAGATGCCCCAAGTGCCATGCTGGTGGAGCAGGGGGCAGTGATGAGGCGGCTCGCCTTTCACAGAGGTGAGCTGCAGATGCTGAGTTTGGCCCTCCCACCTGCCCTTGCTTTCAAATGGCTCCAAAAATGGAACCTGGCATGGCGGGGGTGGCATTCATCAGACCTTGCCCCAAGTGGAGACTTGGCTGGGTCCGCAACTGGGACCCACTTTTTAAAATGACACTCTATCTGGACCCAAATAGTTTTATGAGAGGAAAAAAAGTTTCACTTTACCAGCTGATCAAGCCTGTTTTTATCCCTTTTCCGATGTTGGAGGGGGTCATCTTCTGGTACATTTGTTGAGCTCTGTGTTCACAGGATCAAGATCATTCTGTTGCATTCCTCTTCATATAGCCCTTGATAGGAGCTGAAGCACGTTTGCTTACTCACAAGTAAACATGCACATGTGACTGAGGGCGCAATCCAACCCAGCACTGGAATGGTAAGGCTGGCCGGCCACGCCATATCCGATGCTGGGTTGAGGGAGGCTGGAGCCTCCTGTGGCAAGGAAGCGTGCGGTCCCTTACCGTAGGGGAGGCTCCAGCCTCCCCTATGCGCTCCTCAGATCTGCGCATGCTAAAGAGTGGGCGCAGATCCAAGGAGACCGTGCTGCCTGAATCGGGGCTGCAGGGCCTCAAATAGGATTCAGCCTTACACCCGAATCCAAGACCCACCCATGTCCCGCCCACGTCCTGCCTCCCTCCAATCCCCAGGGTGCGCTGTCAGCACACCTCCCTTGCACTGGCTGGCTTTAGCCAACGCAAGGGAGGCACTGCACGGGGGCTACAGGGCCAGTGCTGTGCCCATTTCACTTTCCATAGGGCTGAACATTTTCCTTATCAGCTTGAAGAGGGACATTTTCCTTGACAGCTTGAAGGAAGGAATACTTCATTCTTGAGTGTCTTTGGGGGCCTGCGTTCATCAGATCATGATCATTTTGGTGATGTTGCACTCCCCTCAGCCTGCCCTTCGAAATGGACTGAGGCATGTTTGCCTACTAATAAGTGCACATGTGGCTCAGTTTTGGTTTCCATAGAGCTCAGTACATTTCCCCCCTCAGCTATCAGCTTGTTAGTTTCAGTTTCATGACCGGGGCACCGATTTGATCTCAACATTGGAGGTGCTGAGTAGCCATGCCCAGTGATGTCATGCAGGGGGAACGTGCAGGCCTAGGCCCTCCCTTCAGAATGAATGGAAACGCATTGACTCCAGTGAGCGGGCTTAGCGGCCATGACAGTATGTCCAAAACATTGCTCATTCCAATGATTTCCAATGGGTTTTCGCATGATGTTTAGCGCTTAATCGTTTACTCCTGAAGTAAAAACTTACCAAAATAACAACGTGTGATCGTGGAGAAACGTCATTGGTAACCATATTATGAGTTAATATGCAATTCCAAGGTTTAATTCCGCGTAATTATATTACTGAACACACCGGACGAAATGCTGTCTATTTTAACTCAGATTGCACTTTGACAGACTTATTTTTTGAAATCTACACAAGCAAAAATAAAACGGCCATGCCCCATTAAAAAAATGTCTGTTAATGTTCAGAATTTCAAAAATATTACCGGTCGTTTTATTGAGCCGATGTAATGTGAATACATGAATCTTTCCGCGGAAATTAAATCCCATTTTTCGTCCAGCGATTCGCACACCCGTATGCAGAACACGCAGGCATGCTTAAAGACGTTGAAATTAACTTTTACACGCGCGCCGTGCGAGCGAGAGAGCCCCTCCGGCGGCAATCCTCCTCCTTCGCGGCGCTGATCTGAGTCAGCCATTTTAGTAATTCCATGGCTTCAAGCCTGTGACGACATGGCGCATCCAGCTATCCAACATCCTTGGGAACATGGGGGAACTCAGTTCCACTAGTTAAAATTAGGGCTGACTCCACCCACTTCACTCTCCTTCCTCCCCCCTCCCGATTCCTCTGCAAAGAGCTTTTCTTCTTGGTTGGCTGGCACTCACAGGGTTAAAGGGAGCGACTCCGGATTCCTAGGGGAGCAAAGGGGGAAGGGCTGCAGTGGGGAAGTCCCGTCCTGCACATGGAGGTAGAATCACTGGAGTCCGCATGATGTCATTTTCTTGAAGCTTCCGGGTCCCACAATATGGCTGACTCAGAACTTTCCCGCCAAGGACGAGGAGTGCCGCGAACTCACAAATATAAATCTCTCTGCACGTGTGTAAAAGTGAATCTCAACGTCTTCAAGCATGCCTGCGTGTTCTGCATACGGGTGTGCTAATCGCTGTCGGAAAAATGGGATTACTTTGCACAAGTAATTAAAATCATTGTGATTCATTGGTACTGGAAAATATTATGTTCTAAAGTATGCAACCCTCTTTAAATTACCATATTTTAGGAAAGAAAAACACTTGCACATTTCACAAATGAAAATCCAGAAAATACTTATTTTCCATGTTAACATTATCCCTGCATCACAAACTGAAGTTGGTATGAAGAAATAAAAGCGGAACTTTAACCAAGAAGTTTAACCAAGAAGTTTAAACAAAACTCTTAATAGTCTAGAAGTAAAAAAGAATTCCTCTCATATTGACAACTACTTGTGTTGTGAAGAGATTTTAATGTAATTTTCCTACATATTTATCCAATTTTTGCCCACCCTCCCCTTTTTTTCTTTCCTTCCCGTTCACGCTTTATTTTTGCTTGTGTAGATTTAAATTAAGTCTTTCAAAGCAGTGCAATCTGAGTTTAAATAGATAGCAAGTAGCATTTCGTCCGGTATGTTCAGTAATATAATTATGCGGAATTAAACCTTGTAATTGCATATTAACTCATAATAAGGTTACCAGTGATGTTTCTACACGATCACACGTTTTTATTTTCGTAAGTTTTTATTTCAGGAGTAAACTATTAAATCCTAAACAGTACACGCAAACCAATCTGAAATGCTTGGAATCAGCATTGTTTTGAGTTCCAAAACATGGCTGCTAAGCCCGCCCCCTGGCTTCACTCCGTTCCTATTAATTCGACAGAGATGCAGACTCCAGTGATTCTACCTCCATGGCCCTGCACAGCCCCCTTCCTCACTCACTCCAGCCCAACCCCCGGCCCTCCCTTAACAATGAATAGGGAAGAATTGAAGCCAGGGGGCGGGCTTAGCGGCCATGTTAGTAAGTGCAAAACATTGCTCATTCCAAGCATTTCAGATTGCTTTGCGCGTGATGTTTAGGACTGAATCGTTTACTCCTGAAATAAAAACTCACGAAAATAACAACGTGTGATCGTGGAGAAACATCATTGGTAACCATATTATGAGTTAATATGCAATTCCAAGGTTTAATTCCGCGTAATTATATTACTGAACATACCGGACGAAATGCTGTCTATTTAAACTCAGATTGCACTGTTTTGACAGACTTATTTTTTGAAATCTACACAAGCAGAAATAAAACGGCCATGCCCCATTAAAAAAATGTCTGTTAATGTTCAGAATTTCAAAAATATTACCGGTCGTTTTATTGAGCCGATGTAATGTGAATACATGAATCTTTCCGCAGAAATTAAATCCCATTTTTCGTTCAGCGATTCGCACACCCGTATGCAGAACACACAGGCATGCTTAAAGACGTTGAAATTAACTTTTACATGCGTGCCGTGCGAGCGAAAGAGCCCCTCCGGCGGCAATCCTTGTCGTTCGCGGCGCTGATCTGAGTCAGCCATATTGTTCAGTCCAGGCTTCAAGAATGTGACGTCATGGCTTCTCCAGTCATTCAACCTTCTTGCTCCAGCCACACGGAGGCTCCACCACATGAAGGTAGAATAACAGGAGAGGACATCCCTTAAGAAGAGATAGCAGCTGAATGAGGCCAGGGGGCGGGCTTAGCAGCCATGTTGGCGTACTCAAAACATTGCTCATTCCAAGCATTTCAGATTGCTTTTCTGGTACTCTTTAGGACCGAATCGTTTACTCCTGAAATAAAAACTTATGAAAATAACAACGTGTGATCGTGTAGAAACATCAGTGGTAACCATATTATGAGTTAATATGCAATTCCAAGGTTTAATTATATTACTGAACATACCGGACGAAATGCTACTTGCTATCTATTTAAACTCGGATTGCACTGTTTTGACAGACTTATTTTTTGAAATCTACACAACCAAAAATAAAACGGCCATGCCCCATTAAAAAAATGTCTGTTAATGTTCAGAATTTCATAAGTATTACAGTAGGAAAATTACATTAAAATCTCTTCATGACACAAGTAGTTGTCAATATGAGAGTAATTCTTTTTTACTTCTAGACTATCAAGAGTATTTTTTTAACTTCTATACTCATCCCCCCCCCAAAAAAACAAATTCTGTTAATGTTCAGAATTTCGAAAATATTACAGTAGAGAATGGAAGGTGGGAAAAAATGTGTAAACGGGAAGGGGAGAAAAAGGAGGGGGAAAATATATTTTTTTACCTTCTAGAATCTAGACCATTAACAGTGGGTGTCAGAAAACGGTGAATAAGACTGCTAGGAACAACAAGGAATTACACAGCTTCAAAAATAATGCACTCACTGTTTCAGTGAACTGTAGTTTTATTGAACTGATGTAATGAGAATACATGAATCTTTCCGTGGAAATTAAGTCCCATTTTTCGTACAGCGATTCGCACACCCATATGCAGAACACGCAGGCGTGATTAAAGACGTTGAGATTAACTTTTACACATGTGCAGGGAGATTTTTATTCGTGAATTCGCGGCAATCCTTCTCCTTGGCGGGAAAGATCTGAGTCAGCCATATTTGTATACCCATGGCTTCAAGAAAATAATATAATGTCCTCTCCTGTTAATCTAACTCTCTTGCTCCACCAGCCTCCGGCTTATGACGTCACTTCCGTTGGGCGGGTCCTGACACGTGCCAATCAAAAGTGAGTTCCTGTTCTTAAATCATTTAGATGCATGGAGTTGTTTAGATGACACCACTGGCCATGCCCCCTGACGTAGCCACACCCACACAGCAGTAAGCACATTCAAAAAATGGAGGGAAAGATCAATAGTCCAAACCACTATAAAAAATGGAGGGAAAACGGGGTGGGGGATTTCTTTTCAAATGATTCTAAAGCCAGTCCAAAAACAATATACAATACAATATAATACAAAAACCTTTATTGGCATATAAAGAAAAAAACAGGACAATCAAAAATAAAAACTATCGCAATCAACTCTAAAATTCTTACACTCAGGAACCATTAAAATAGAGAAAATCAATAATTAGTCGGCTCCACACTTTTGGCACGAGCCAGATTAGTTTTGACTACCTGAACAAGAAACAAAGCGAACTGATTGATATGGATAGGATCTTTCATAGTAAAAAGAAATTTCAAAATTTCAGAGTCAACATTCGCACTACACATCTGCATCAGAGGTTTTAAAAAAATTTTCCTGCCTCCTAGGTGGTTTGGGCAGTGGAATAGAAGGTGCTCAAGTGACTCAATTGCACCCAAATCACAAGGGCAGAGTCTTTCTGTAAAGGGGGTACCATTAAATCTGCCCCTAAGCACAGCTGAGGGGATCACATTGCAACATGCCAAGGACAAGGCTCTTCTGGTATTGGGGCTATCCAATGCATAGAGAAAAAACGGCATCTGGCCAGTTATAACTGGAATTTGGTGGAATAGAGGAGAGCAATATTTATTGGCAGCGTTTAATAAGTTCTGATCATGAATATCCAAGAGTCTACGTTTTATCAATCTGAATGCCTCTGTTTGTGAAACAGACCAAATCAGATCCATACCAATGCCAATTTGCATAATCTTTAAGACCCAAAAGTCAGCTGAAAAAAAAGGGGTCAGTCAGTCCAAAAACAAACGTGTCCCACTGGGAGCCCAGTTCTGCCCATTATAAGTATAGCAGGTAGACCTGGGCTTTGGAGCTCCTGATGAGATTGAATTTGGCGAGAGGCCAGGTAGCATTTTTGGATTAAAGTGTTGCCGAAAATGGGCAAAGTATGGTTTCTGTGGTGGGGATTGCATTTAAAAAGGCAAACAACCAAACCAGAGAGTATTAGGTTCATGTTTATTTACACCTGCGCAGGCGGACCAATCTCAGGGAGAAAGGCAAAAAAATATATACAATACAAGCACTTTTATACTCCCCCCTCCTTTCCCCCCAAGTTCCTGTTTGGTTGGAAATTATATCATTGGGACTGGGGCATGAGATGCTCTGAGCTAATTGGGCTATGAGAATGCCGTGACAATTTCGATAAGGGAGAAGGTTCTGCTAGCTTGAACCAGCACCTTATTATATCTATTGTGTAGGGCCAACAGCAGCCCTGAATTGTGAACGTTAGCAACATTGAATTGAGAACATTACAAGCGGGGGCCTATGTGAGAACAATGAATGCAAAGATGGAAAACAGTTACATATTTCCGCAGCCATAGACAAGTCACTATGCAAAATGGCTGTCAACCCAGTAAGTTGGCAACAGTTCTCTGGCAACAAAAGCAGATTCAAACCTCACACTAGCAATGATAAGTTTACATGGAACAGGGATCTCAGAAGAGGGGGGAGAGGAAAACTTCCTGGAGCAACATTCTATTGCAACAGAAACAGAAACATTCAGCAGACTAAGTAAGGATCTAGGAACCAAAGAAGGGAAGACTCAAACTCACACTAGCAGCAGCAAATTAACATGGAGAATGAATCTCAGAACCAATGGAGGGGAAGGGGCAGGGAACCTTCATGGATTGTGCAAACACTCACTCAAGAGCAGCAGCAAAGCAGAGGAATCTCAAGGTTATAAACAAAGCAAGAGCCCACTTCAGCTCAATTGCCAAGCATGGCTCAGACATAAAAGGGAAATGGCGGCTGGGGGAAAAATGCACTCCACTTGCAAAAACAGTCAATTACCTTTGGCTTGCAGATCCAATTACCCTTTCTGCCTTGAAAGAGAAATTTAAAAGGGAAAAGGCGGCTGGGGAAAAATGCAGTCTAAGTGCAAAAACAGTTAGCCAGAAGAAATAAGGGTAGGGCCCACTAGCATGTTGCCACCTTAAGAGCGACGCCCAATGCCGATTGGCCTAAAGCCGGCCCTGGTAGCGAGGACATGGGGGTGCCGTGCTCTTTGGGGGTGCCCAACATTGTGGGTGCTGAGCACCCATTGCAAATTATTGTGGGTGCTGTCAGCATACCAGCACCAATGGAGTTGGCACTATTGTTCACAACCCATCAACAGTCAAGTCCCGACCACAGGTGAGTCCCACAGTTTGGGAAACCCTGTGCTAGATGATATGGGCTACATCAGTGGCATATTGTGGGTGGGATGAAAGAGTGACTGATTTGGAGTTTTCTTCACAGGAAAAGTGAACAGAAAGCAGATCACCTTAACTGTACCTCACAGGGATTCATCAAATGCGGAAAGTGCAGGTCTTGTGGTTTAATCAGCTCTTTAATTTGCATGAACCATTTAAATAAAACTGGAAGTCCTGCATTTAAAGCAACCATGTGAGGAGCTTGGTAAGTGCACTTTTTCTCCCTTCTAGTGGCATTGCCACTGGGTTGCATCACCCTTCAGCACAACCCACCATCACCTGCAGAAGCCTCATAGAACCAAGTGAAAGTGTATGACAATGCTTTAGCATGGATCCCATTAAATTCAGGGCACAATCCTAAACTGGAGTTAGGCCAGCAAAGTTTGGCTGGCACAAGGGACACCTTAAAGTATGTTTGGACCACTCTTGGAGTCGGAGAGGCCAGCACACAGTCATGCGCCATCCTCCCTGACTCTGAGAGTGGTATAAAAGTGCTTTATGGTGTCCCTTGTGCTGTCCAAACTGTGCTGGCCTAACTCCAGGTTAGGATTGCGCCCTCAGTGAGTCTTATGCAGGGAAAAAAGAAGGAAATTATATGGGAGTGTTAAGCACCAGATAGTCTTGAACTGAAGACTATGACAGTAGGCATATTCCTTCCAGTGCCTAAACACTAACTTGCAGGCAAAGGATCTGGCTGGTCTAACTTAAGAGAGCAATCCTAAACTGGAGTTAGGCCGGCATAAGCTAAGACAGCAAAGTTTGGCCAGCACAAAGGACACCATAAAGTGTGTTTGGACTACTCTTGGTCAGCTCATGTCTGTGTGCTGGCCTCCCTGACTCTGAGAATGGTCCAAACATACTTTACAGTGTCCCTTGTGCTGGCCAAACTTTGCTGGCTTAGTTTATGCTGGCCTAACTCAGTTTAGGATTGCGCCCTTATTTGCACTACTGCGCCACCACTATAGGTCGCTGGAAAATAGTACTGCTGAGCAACAGAAAAGAGATGGGTCTGTGTGGTAGGTTAAAACTGAGCCTATGTACCTTGTCAAATGTCATCCAGTATGCTTTCATGGCTGATGGTTTAGTTGAAGATGAAGAACCTTTAATGGCATAACCAACAAAATACAATACTCAAAAGTAATAAACTATAAATAAAATTCAATACTGTAATACATCCAATACATCCAAAACCCAAAACTAACGCAATACTACAAACCATCTTACAAAGGAGTAGAAGCACAATAAGTACTGCATCTTGTCAAGATTAAATAAAGATATTTTGTTAAGATTCATGTGCATTTCTTGTTTTTTTTCCATCTAATAAAAAACAAATAGTAAAGATGCAGAAAAGAGCAATGAAAATGATTACTGGGCTGGGGCATCTTCCTTACGAGGAAAGACTGCAGTGTTTGGGGCTCTTCAGTCCAGAAAAGAGGTGCCTGAGGGGGGACATGATTGTGACATACAAAATTGTGCATGGGATGGATAGAGTGGATAGATAGATGTTCTTTTCACTCCCTTGCAACATCAGAACCACGGGACATCCACTTAAGAGTTAGAACAGAAGAGTTAGAACAGATGAAATAAAATTAAAAGAAAAAAGATAATACATTTTTACCCACTGGGTAATTAATCTGTGGAACTCCTTGCCACAGGGGAGAGTATGGTGTCTGGCCTGGGTGCCTTTAAAAGGGGATTGGACAGACTCATGGAGGAAAATCCATCGCACGCGGGTGGCAGTGATGGGTATGTGCAACCTCCTGGTTTTAGATGTAGGTTACCTCATGCCAGGTGCAGGGGAGCGGCAGCAGGATGTAGGCACCTTGTTGTGTGCTCTCTGAGGCATCAGGTGGGCCACTATGAGATACAGGAAGCTGGACTAGATGGGCCTTAGCCTGATACAGCTGGGCTCTTCTTATGTTCTTAAAAAATCAGACCCAAAACATTTTGACAAAATTGGGAACAAAACCTATTGACACAAATATGAAAAGTGGTTTTTTCATATTCCATATTTTTCATATGAAAATTTTTTCAGTTGTAGCCATACCACAAATATAAGCCTGAGAACCCCTTGCTGAACCACTAAACCTTGCATCCCTTCCATTAGAAGGCATGGTATTAAACCTAGCCAAGTAAAGCCTCTGTGAACCTGGGGTGGGGGGTTAGTAAAATGTAAAGCTATCTGGACAAAAGCCCCAAATGTAAACGTGAGCATGTTTTAAGTGCCGCCTCATCAAGGTCATATATACCACGATTTTTACAATTTTGGCCTCTAGTGTCAAGCTCAGCTTGTTGCCCTCCTAAAGCTTGTTGCCTGGTGCAATTGCACCTCCCTGCACTTCTTTATTCTGATGAGTTGGGCTTTCCTCCAAAAATACTAACTGAAAATAAGGCTTATCATTATGTATACAAAAACACTTTTAAGTATCTGAGCTATTTTCTGCGGCCATTTCTCAAACTGGTTGAACTGTTTACAAGGGAGAATAACTAACAGATGTAGTGGAGAATTTCCATGACACACAGTTGATGTGGGGAACCCACTGGCTAGATTTTGATCTTGCCACTCTCCTTACAAGGTCGTATAGTTTAACAAACGCATTGCTCTATAATCACGGGGCCATTTAAGGAGAAAATAAATCTAGTGCAGATATGGAGATTTTGTCTGGAATAAGATTTCACTCCATGTTGGATAATTGCCAATTCCAGGAAGTTGGAGCAAGACTCAGCTCCAAAATGGCTGCAAGGCTGCTGTTGGGATCAAAGCTTCCATAGACAAGGATTCTATATAGTTATTATATAGGAAACAAGGGACACAAATGAACTGGGATAGCCCTGTCAAGCAGTGGCGTGCCATGCGGGGGGTCAGGAGGGTCACAGGCAGCGGTGTTATGCTGCTGGAACGCTGGGCGGGACATCCGGGTGATCGACAGCCCGCCCGTCGCGTCCCGCAATGTTACGCCGTTTGCAACGTACGCAAGCGGCATAATTGGTTATGCAAACGGCGTAACGCTCCGGAACGCAACGGGTGGGCTGTCGATCACCCGGATGTCCCGCCCAGCGTTCCGGCAGCATAACACCGCTGGTCACGGGCTGGAGTGGCAGTGGAGCTGCCATCACCACTCTGCTCGGCTGTCCACCTGCCTGAGCCACAGCAAATGTGAAGGCGAGAGACTTCTGGCCCACCCACGTGGCCTTGCACTCTGAATACTCCAAAATGTCGTGCCATAACGGGGTGTGTGGCAGGGTTGGCACCAGGGGCAGGAAGCTAGTGCTGGGGGCAGGAAGCATCGATCTGGCCAGGGTGGTGCCTCGGCTGGGTTCCCCACTGCTTTCAGGTAATAACAATACAGCAATCCTGGATGTAGTCATGATGGTAGCTCAAAAAGGCCTGGGTGGGGAAAAATCTCTTGCCTTTTTATAGCACAGTAAAACTGCCTAGGCCTAGGGGCATATCTATGTTACAAATGTATATAGCTTCTATACAAAAGCTTCCCTCAAAAAATCATGGCATAATGGGATTACACTTCCAGGCAGCTTCTGCTATGATCTGTATTTCGGTTGGAGGGAGGGGAGGTTGTGGCAGGGCAAAGGAGAGGCAGAGGATTACAGCCTCAGAGTGGGCCTGCATAAGCTCCAATGAGAAACTGGAATGAAAGACCCTTGATGGAAGAAAAGGAGCAAAGGTAACTGTCATTTACCAGGTATGCTGGGAAAGCCCTGGAGAATAGGGACCATGTAAGCTGCTACGTATCTGTGAAGTCTACAGATGGATTGGCAGCCACAGAGTTGAAAATTTTGTTACCACCCCTTTTTTTGGATCTTGTGTCCCACCCCCAAGAACTTGCAAGCTTCCTGACCAATCTACCCTATTAAACACACTGTTATTAGCCAGGTGTTGACATATTTGCTGGAAACAACAGAGTTAGCCCAGGGGCTGCTAATCCTGAAGTGCCATCAGCCTCAGATCCTAACTGCACAGTATGCTACTCATTCTCCCTCTTTTGAAACTGGGAGCTGTAGTATGGGGAAGATGCAATGGCTTCTTCAAGAATTATTGGCACCTTCGCCAAGCATAGGAATACTATTGTGTCATGTCAGGTGAAGAAATGGCTGTCTCCCCAAGTCTGTGACTTGGATTTTACTAAGTGATTTTTGATAGCTGGTCAATGATTCCAACCACTGACACTTGTAGATTATGTTCGTGTGTCAAGGAAGGGTCTGAAATCAGTCCTCTTTCTGTTGCACAGCAAGTGAATAAGGGCCTAACCACATGAGACATAGAAGATCTGAGACGAGATCTGCTGTTTTTTCCTTAAAACAGCCACACCAAATGGTGGTGGGTGGGTGGTGTCTGTATGTGTGACTGTGAAGCCTTTTCCCTTAGGCCACTCTCCTGATCTGGTATTAGTTCTGCAGTGCAGATAGCATGCAAATACCTGTATCAGGCCTGCATTTTTTCCACTTTGGTGCTCCTCTGAAGGAGGCCAGACACTGTAAGCTTTCAAAAAGAGCACGTTCCAGCCATTCACCTAACAACACAGGGACGCTAATATGCTGCCTGTCTTGGGAGCTGAGAACAGAAAAGAAAAACAGTGTCCCACACAAGAAAAACACCCATCTATCATCTGATGTTTGAAAGAAGCATGCCTCCTTCCTCCCACAAACCTTGCACAGCACCACTTGAGTCAGCTCATGTAAACAGATATCTTGTTGCTTTGATTCTTTAAGAGGGAAATACATCTTAAGAAACTAGTCATAAAAATGACATTGTTTTTATCCTAGACAATGGAGGAGAGGTGGCTGGGCAGACTTCTAGGAGCAGCTGTGGATTTGGGAGCCCACATGGCCCACCAATACTTAATGGGCCCATTGGCCAAAAACTCATGACAAATTTGCAGTCTGGAGATACAGGCAGGAACTGCAAGTTTCAAGTTAGTAATTGCCTAGCAATCACCCATGAAGCTTTGATACTACAGTATAATAGTCTTCAAACAGTACTCCAGGGAATTCTGGGGTTATTTGAAACATTAGAAGAAGGTGAGGAATGGTGGATAAGTTTCCATGAAAAGTGGACTTTACCACTAATCCTGTGGGTCCCTCCTATGTCCCATTTCCAGTTGCTTATTCTCACCAAGAATCTCATATTGTTTTTGTAGGCTCTGGTCCCAGGCATTTCTCTTTCCATCTCTATGGATGCCAGTTCTCAAAGAAGTTCAAAGACCATGTTGGAGTTGGACAACAATGGAGTGTGTCCCCAGAGAGCTGCTTTGCTCCCCTTTGACCCTGAGTTTTTGAGCAGGATGTCAGGCAGACAAGAGAAGCTCCCACTGTTCAAATGATGAGACTTTAACTACCAGCTGCAAGCAGTTAGTTGTCCCAGTGGACAATGAAGTAGAAGGGAAAGTTTCTGAGTTGCTTGACCTTCTCTCCCCCTGCCCATTCAGTGGCTGCCGGCATAAATGTAGGATTGACTCTCTGTACACTTTTGAACACTTATTCCCAAGATGCTGGTGGTGTCGTTGCAGAATGGCATTCCGGAGCTGAACTTTGCAGAATGGTAGTTCACAATACTTCACAAATTAAGGCTTAGTATTCACTAATGGCACAGTCCTATCTTTGAGTAAAGGCAGCATAGCAACCACTGGCCTATGGTGTCGCAAAAGTGCCATTAAGTGCTCCACCATACCCAGCAATAAGCAGCACTGGCGGGAAGGCCTGCACTGTCCCATGGGCACTGGATCCAAATGGCATACTTGATGGAGTAGGTAAGCACCCACTGGGCAGCACAGGGACTGGGGTAGGGCAGGAAGAAGCTGAGGCAGAACAGAGATGTGGGTGGATCAGGCCCTGGAGGGGGATGGGATTGGTGGCACTGGTGCATGCCAAATCCTATTCCCCCTCCCGGGCTTCAACACAAGGCTTCCCAGACTCGTGCCAGGCATCTGGCAGACACAGATCCAAGAAGCTCCATTGAGCAGGCTGGAGCTTTACATGGAGTAAGGAGACAAATGTCCCCCTACCTTGAAGAGACCTCCAGCCTTCTGCTTGCCAGCACTGGATACAGCATGGGCCACATGGCCCTGTTGCACAAGCACTGATTAGGATTGTGCTGTAAGGATTGTGCTGTAACCTGTCTGGGCTGTGCTACTTCAGACTGCAGGTGCAACTGCATAGGACTGAATATTCCTTTCTATATTAAAAAAACTCTCCATATATAAAATTAATCATCAGAAAGAAGAATTTTTGCCTAGCTTAGCCTTCTCCCTGACAAGCTGGCTTTCTATATGAATGTATTTGTATGAAAATCATTAAATCGGTTGAGCCACCAGCTATAATATGAAGTACAGTCCAGGCACAGGTTTACCACTGTGGTAAGATCTAGGTCCATTATTGTTTAGAAGCTGACTTGGTCATCAAACAATAAGGGGCTTTCCACAACCACTAGTAATAGCATCAATTTCATTTCACTTTACTCATTCTCTCCCAGTGTGTGCCTTCAGAATTAATCTCCAGCTCTCCTGATATACTGACTATAACTAGTGATCTCTTGTGATAGGCAGCATAAACTGCCTCCTCTGCTATACCTTGTGTTCATCTGAGACCCTCTGCGACTGTCAGCAATGTCCTAAAATCTTGTGCAGATGAGGAACCAAAAAGGAAGAGGAAGCCAGGAAATGCGGAGGGAGACAAAGAGAAAATCCAGCAAGTCAGTACTTCTTATATATTCTCTGATGGCTCTGAATGGTACACTGGAAATGCAAATATGCTTTACTCTTGTGATATATTAAAACCAGTGACATGCTGTGAGGTCCAGGACCAGAAAGACAATACACAATCACTGTCCTCTCCCATATAAATACATTACGCTCAGAGCACAATCCTAAAGTGTGATGGGGAGCCTCCCCGGGGCAAGGGCACGTTTGCGCCCTTGCTCCAGGGTCCAGCCTCCCCATACATGTCCTCGGATCTGTGCCTGCTAAATAGAGCCAAGGGGGCCGCACGGCCTGGGGACGGAGGTTTGGATGCAGCCTACTGGCTTCATCCCATCTCCATCCCTCTCCCTGGGCCGGCCCACGCACTGGTCCGCCCGCCCACTGCCCTCCTGCCCTCCTCCCAGAAACGCCCTTGCGCCTTGTAAACCACCAGACTCATATGCCCTATAACCTGCTCAGGGCCCCTGTGAGTGTGATTTCTTTACAGCAGGGTGTGACCTATTTTTTAACAAGGTTTACAACCGCTGCTACTAGTCAGAGCCTAAAGTTGAATACTTCCTCTTAACTTCTAAATGCCCTCCCAGACTACACAAGTCCCAATTATTTGGACTTTTCCAATAGTTTGGTAAGCGTGTCCAATTAACAACTGCATCTCCCCTGGTTCCAAAGACAAACTAAACATTAGTTGAATTAATTATAATTTATTGATAACAAGGGTTTACAACTAAGGAAATCTTATAATATAAGCAACTAACTGAGATACCTCTCAAAATAATACCAGAAAACTAGGCTCCTGTCTCTTACTGGACTCTAATGGTTCACCTTGATTTCAAGACCATAATTTTAGTCTTGCCAAGCGAAGTCTTCAGGTGGATGTTTCATCAGATCTGGAGAGCTGTCTCTGAGGCTGGTCTACGGGAGTCTTGCTGCTCTGAAGTCTTGATGGTGGATGATCTCTCTCCTCCAATCCTTGGTATTTTTATATAATACCCTTTTTGGCACAACCATTTATCCAATCAGGGTAAAGGTCACCCTCTCCTGATTGTGTTATCAGCTGATGGAACCTTCATGATTGAATTTGCTGTCCTGACCTCAGCTGTAACCTCACACTTTTGCAGACCAAGAAGGTGATAGTAAGGTGACCAACTTTTTTACAATGAAAAGGAGGACACAAATAAATTGAAGAAAAAAATATTGTAAATAAAAAATATTTTATTCATTGCAACAATAATACACTATAATATGATAAATGCATAATAAAAACATTTGTAACATTTTATATTGTAATTATGCTTACATGCCAACAGGGTTGTATAAACTTGTAAATAAAATTATACATATTTGGAAATTATTAAATAGATAATGAATTACTAAAACGTGAATTGTGCTTACCTGTGTATGATTGAATATTCACTGAAAGAAAGAAAGAATTACCATGAGGCTACTGCGTGCTTATGTGCCGTATCGTGTTTCGGTAAGAAGTAAACAAAGCCACTTGCGCGTGGCACACTCTCTAGGTCTCCCGTGCGGAGCGCATGCATCTCATAATGGCGTCTCGCCGCACTGTACCGAGTGTAAATCACAGGCTCATATGCCCTCTAATCAGTTCCGGGCCCCTATGAGTCTGTGATTTTTTCAGCAGCGTGTGACCTTAAGCACAAAAAGGCTCACAACCACTGCTACTAGTCTGGGCCCAAAGTTAAGAATACTTCCTCTTAACCTTAAAATTCCCCAGGCTAAACAAGTCCCAACTACAGGGACTTTTTCCAATGAGTAACTTAAAATTTGGTAAGCGTGCCACTTTAGCCACTGAATCTTATCTGGTTCCAAAGACAACCAAAGCTTCTAGTAAATTTAATTGTAATTTATTGATAAACAAAGGTTACACAACTAAGAAAGCATACTAGAACTAACAGAGATACCTTATAAAACAAAGAAAACTAGACTCCTATCACTGACTAGGCCCTAGTTGTTCACCTTGTTCCTCAGACAGCAATTCCAGTCTTGCAAAGGGAAGTCTGCAGGTTTGCAAGCTTTATCAGGTCTGATGATCTTCTTGGGGGATGATCTGGAGGAGTCTTGCAGTTTGGAAGGTCTTGGTGGTGGTTGTGCGGCCACACCCCTCAGGCTCAATCAATTAGCCTATCAGGGTAAAGGGGCCATCTGCTGTTTTCAGCACTAGCTACATGTAACCTTTCTGAATAGCTTGCATTCCTGACCCCAGCTATAACTTCACACCTTTTGCAAACAACCAATGAAATAAGCTCTCTCAATCCTGCTTGTGTTACAATTCTTTCAAAATAAAGTCAAGCCAGGGCCTAGCTTTTTCTTGTTTGCTCTTTACACCGAGCCTTGACGAATCGTCATGTCAAATACAAATACGTCACATCACACGCAACGGATCGGATCGGCATCAAACGAATACGGAGATTTATAGATTCGTCTTCAAATATTGAAAAGGAGGACATGAAGGAGGACACTTTTCGAGGGAGGACAGAACTTACAAAAGGACTGTCCTCCCTAAAGGAGGACGGTTAGTCACCTTAGTGATAGGTTACTCTTGATTAAGTTTGGGAGTAAACTGATTACTATCAGCTGATGTTTTTTGCAGCTTCAGCTCACTCCTGCAAGATTAAGTTATATTCTTGTCAAAATGGAGTCAAGCCAGGGCCTAGTCTTCCTTGGCTCTTTACACGCCTTTCCAGAGGTTGCTCACACTGGCACGCTGCTGTTTTTTAACCATTGGAAGCCTGCCATGATTGCAGTGAATTGGCTGCTGGTTGCTTCACTGTGTATTGTAATGGGTATGTGTGCTGCTTAATCTCACTGGTTCTGCTGGAGAAGAAGGCTGTATGGAAAATCAAATAACTTCTTTAACTTGTTGAGTCCTTGGGTTTTGTTATTTTAGTCGTTGGGTCTGGTGAGACTGCCTCCCCTGGCTGCACACCACTATATTAAACTGCACTTTGTCTGAAGGGACATTTAGAACCAATACAAACAGCAAGAAGGCTCCTAGGGAGAAGGGGACATTCATCAAGGGTGGATCTAAAGGAGGTGCTGCTGGGGTCACATACTGCTGGCTGTTGCCCCCCCCCAAAAAAGGAATTGCGGCGATGTCATTACATCCCCGCAAGTACAGTACTTATCCTCCCAGCTTTGCCTACATTTTAAAATGGTGCAGGTGGGCGAGGGGGGGGGTGGCAGCTGTAGGGGCACACAGAACGTCACCCCTTCCATGCTACCACCCTGGTCCATGTCACCCCCCTGGACCTCTCGCCCGGCATGCCACTAACATTCAACCCCTTCCCCTGGGGAAAGCACTGCTCGTAATGGGGTTCCTAGACTCACAGCTGGCTATTTTTGCAAGTGGTGAATCGAACAGCCCCTTGTGGGGCTGCCCAGTTCAAGGTGTGGATCCAGTGGGGGATCCGTTGAGGAATCCCCCTCAATGGGCTAGCTCCTCCCCTCCCCCATCCAGTTCCCTCCCTCCCAACCTCCCCAGCCCCAAACAGGCTTACTGGCGGCCAGCACTGCTAGAGCACCGGCCATCCCATCCATTCAGGTTGGGGCCAGGCACTATCATAGCACCTCCCTACTGTGAGCGGTAAGGGGTCACAGACATGGTTTATGGCACATTTGCAACACATTTAGCTAGTTGTACACATGTTGCTGGTTATATGGGCCTCAGGATTGGGGCCTGAGAGTGCTCACAGTGTGCTCCACATTTCCTGTTTTGTTTAAAGAACCTGTGTGAAGGAAGGAGTGAGGTAAGGAGCCAGTTTGGTAGTGGGCTGGAGAAAGGCAACAGGTGTCTGCCGCACAATGCTAATATCATTGTTTGCATCATGAATGGACCAGCCATGATTGGCAGGGACCTCTTATTCAATGTCAGAAACTATCAAAGCGCCTGTCATTCTGATAGATAGCTCAGAGACATGCTGGACTTCCAGAAGATCTTCCTTTGTGGAGGCTGACAAACTAGTTATCATAGGCAGGTTTTCGACCCCTCTTCAACATTCTCACCAACAGTGATCTAACCTTTCTTTCTCCATAGGAGTAGCAGCCAAACATGGATCCTCCTCTCTCTTGCTTCCTTCTTCCACCCTTTAGTTCTTCTGTCTTCTCTCTTGTTGCTCTCTCTTCTATTTCCCTCCCCTCTCATAGCTCTGGCCATTTTTAATGGATGAGACCAGCCCCACCCTTGCTCCTGCAGCTGACAGCCATCAGCTGTGTCTTCCTGTGTCCCGATGGCCAATGATGTCATTGGTCAATGACCTTCATCCCAGCTGGTGCCTCATCCTGCATGCTGTGCCAGCCATTGGCATGGTGTTTCAGTAATGGCATCTAAATGATTTAGCAACAGGTACTCACTTTTGATTGGCACTTGTGTTGGGGCCCGCCCACTGGAAGTGAGGTCATAGCCGGAACCCAGGAACCACCCCCAGGAACCGCCGCACCTCCTCGGTAGGCCGCACGGTGGCCCAGGAGAAGGCCCGGGAGTCCTGGGCCTTCCCTGGGGCCGCCGCACGGGCTACCGATTCCCCCCCCCAGGAGGGAATCGGGAGGGAGCCCCAGGCAGCCTACCTGCTCACGCTGTTGCCGCCATCGGTCTCCCTTGCTCCGCTCCGCTGCCTGCCTGGCTCTGAGAACGTGCAGGCAACTCAAACGTGCAGGCAATTCAAATGTTGCAGGGGGCGGAGCAGAGTGCTGACAGAGTCGACGAGTAGGCCGGTGAATGGGCGGGGCCAGCCCTAATCTTAGGAATGGGGACTCGTGTACCCCCACATACCTGCTACTTGACATGTCTGTGGTGTTTCCCTTTTAAACTGAGGAGTCTGAAGAGTCTGTTGCACTAAGTAAAATGCAACAATCGAAACCAGTTCACATTAACAGCGCAATCCTAACTAAAGCTGACATAGTAAGGCCAACATAGCAGGGCTGTATCCAGTGGTGTCATCTAAATGATTTAAGAACAGGTACTCACTTTTGATTGGCACATGCCCACCAGAAGTGACATCATAAGCCAGAAGTGATGTTGTGGCAGGAAGTGACATGAAAAAAGCCCTTTTTGAGGCCTCAGACAATTTTAAACTGACCCAACAGTTGCAACAGTATTCCACAGTACCCCCAGAACATGTTAAGGAGGCCTGGCATCATGTTAAAGTGACCCAACAGTTCCAAAACCCCAGAGCAGCTCATTTTTCAGTGGCAAGGCTCAGCTCGGCTCCGCTCGCTGCCTGCCTGCCTGCCTGGCTCTGAGAACGTGCAGGCAACTCAAACGTGCAGGAAATACAAACGTTGCAGGGGGCAGAGTCAACAAGTGGGCGGGCAAATGGGCGGGGCCAGCCATAATCCTAGAAACCGGTACTCGCGTACCCCCGCGTACCCCCTGCATGACATCACTGGCTGTATCCTAAAGCCCATTAGGAGTCAGCAGCAGCAGAACCAAGAGGAGGTTCTTCCTTTGCATGTAAGCCCCAGTCACCCCTGTGGGCCTGCTTGGATCTGCGATGGCAAAATAGCAGGCGCAGAGGAACGTGGTCAGGAGCAGCCTGAATCGGGGCCACCCTGGCTGGGGATGGGGTTTAGGATTTGGCAATACAGCCGTCCTGCATCACAACCCCCATTTCCACCCACTATGCCACCCAGTTACACCCCCGGAACGCCTCTGGAACACCCTCGTGGAGGCCCTGCACCGACCGAGGGCCACTGACGATTGACTGGTGCACGGCCGGCACTGCCAATGGTTGCGGGAGCACCCGGGCATTGGCGCTGCCACGTGCACCAGTCCAGTGCCATAGCGCCGCCGTGGTATCGCTTTACAGCACGTTTGCGAAGCGTTCGGCCGATGCAAGAGCACAGCACCAGTGCAAAGGGGGTATGGATTGCACTTTAAGAGGATTGGAAAAAGTCATAGAAACAACTATGATTATAAACTAGAGAATTACAAGAATCTGGAATCTTGAGGAGCTGAAGAAAGCAATGTTCTGAGTCTCATAACCTTGCAAAGAGTAATTATGTACCAGACCATCTGGAAGCACAGTGGATACTTGTCCTCTCTGTATTTATAATGAGAGTTATGTTTTGGAAAGGCAGTTGCCTAACAATACCGTGCAAAAGAACAAAAACTGCAACAAACAGTGAGACACACTTTATTTCATACTGGATAAAAAGCTGAGTACCATAAATACTTTAGTTTGTTATCTTTCATCCATCTTTCATGAAAGCCATGCGGTCTATGTGCAATTCAAACACAATTACTGCAGTAAGTCTAATATATAATTTTCCTAAGAAAACTGTTATAAGGCATGATCCAACTTCTGCTGCTCAGGCCCAGTAATTAAACTGGCGCTGCACAATGCACAAGTCCTATTCATTCCACTGAAGCTGGTACAAGAGAAGTTCTAAATGGACTGTGTCATAATGATTATATATTATCATTTATGTAATAATGGAGAAATACAGTGAACAAAAATACATTATACTATCGCTAACATACGGTATATATCATTCAATAATAAAAGTAGGATAAATAATCACTGACCTGGAAATCAAGCTATAACAATCTCACTGTCTTTGTAGCAGGCACCAAATGAAAATAATTCTGCATTAGTTTTTTTCTTTTCTTTTCAGTGGATTTGCATTCAGGAGAAATTAAATGAGTGTGTTGCACAACTGCACTTTATCCGAAATGCTGGAGATTTCTTTTTTTTTCTGCAGGGCTTCTATAGAAGCCCTGAGAACTCGTCAGCTGCTGGGGGGCATGGCATGCTGGCGGCTTTTTAGTCTCCCTGCAATGCCGTTGCATTAAACAGTGCAGGAAGGAGATGGAAAAAGCCCCCCCGCCGCCGCCGCCTCCGCTCCGTGTTGTTCTGAACCAGCCTAATGATTTTGGCAGGCTCAAAACACAGAAGTAATTGGCAGTATCGTCATTGTCTCACGTTGGCCCAGCTGGGGGGTTGTGCAAGGTTCATGGCCCCCCAGCTGCCCGAAGTTGGACTGCCCTGCTCTGGACAGCAAAAAGCAATTGCAAAGAAACTGGGTCTGGACTGTGTGAAGTCTATAGCTGTGTGAGGTCCAGAGCACCTCCCCATGCTTTTGCACAGAGTTCTCCAGGCCACAACTGACGGCAACTTTCTTCAGGTCATCCTGAATGCAACACAATCCAAATCAAATTACTTTCTACTCAAGATGAGCCAAATCTATCAGGGCTACTGGGAATACTGTAATAATGAACATGAATAATACATGCAATTGGCTCCTCAGTTCTTATAATCACAACATTATGATGTCAACTGAACATCAAAAAGGATCACAGAACTTTGATGGCCCAATCCCATCAGTGCCCAGCGCTGCTGGAACAAGCATTCCAGCGAAGTTAGCCATTTTCTGACTGTTGCAAAAGGTGACACATTGAAGCACTGCAGTGGAGGCTGTGAGCTGCTGGATCTGCACACCAGTAACTACCAGACATGTGCTGACATAGGTAAGCGTGCACAGGGACCAGGAAGGAGGTGGGGTGGGTAGAATGAAGTGGCAATGGTACAGAGATCAGGGTGGATCAGGACCAGGAAGGGGGTGGGTTCAGTGACAGCAATGCATGCTAAATCTTAATCCCTTTCCAACCTTGCCTCCCCAACCCAGGTCTATGTGGACATATACCAGCTTCAGAGCTGGCATAATATAAGAACATAAGAAGATCCTCACTGGATCAGGCCAAAGGCCATCTAGTCCAGCTTGCTGTATCTCACAGTGGCCCACCAGATGCCTCACGGAGCACATGAGACAACAAGATGCCTGCATCTTGTTACCACTCCCCTGTACCTGGCATTCTGAAGTAGCCTACTACTAATGTAAGGAGATTGCACAACCCATCATGGCCTATAGCCCACAATGGACTTTTCCTCCATTCATTTGTCCAACCCCCTTTTAAAGGCATCTAGGTCAGATGCTATCACCATCTCCTGTGGCAAGGAGTTCCACAAATTAATGACCTGCTGGGTAAAAAGTATTTCCTTTTATCTGTTCTGACTCTCCCAACATTCAATCTTAGTGGATGTCCCCTGGTTCTGGTGTTGTGAGAGAGGGAAAAGAACGTCCCTCTATCCACTCTATCCACCCCATGCCACTTTATTTGTCCATAAATTCAGTCCATAAGTCAAGTAGACCCAGCAGCCAGGATGAGCTTATCCTGGGGCAAGGGAACAGATATTCCCTTATCCCAAGGATGCCTCCAGTTGCTGAACCATAGGCCTGTGGGATACAGTGAGCACCACTTTGGCGCTGCTGCATCGCACCTGTGGCTGTACAGTATTTTCCATTTCTAGATCTGTGGGAGAACTTGACTAAGTACATTATACACCCCATGCAGAGAAACACCAGGAAAAAACCAGCACAGAATCTTCGTTCTCATGCTGCAAGGGATGTCCTTTTGAGGGGAAAAATAGAAATTGATTAGCAAAGGTTGTTTTTTACTCCCTGGAAGGCCAGCCCTCACCTCACCCTTCAACCACACACGATATTTTTATACTGGTAGCATGGAAACAGGGTGTAAATATACTCACAAGTTATTTTTATTATGCTTATATTGTCGGTTTATTTATTCCATTGTATGTCACAGGCATCACTGAACTCCCTTTTCAGAAAGCAAGAGAGTGGAGTGCTCTCAACAAGCTTTTTTATAACCTCAGAGACACACTAAAGATGCAAAACAGCCTAACCAGCTGTCATGCATTCCCCCGCATGCCTAGTTTATTGACCAGGAACTAGGAGAAACATATCAAGGGAGGAGTAATTTGGAATGCCTGTTCCAAAAAGGTTAGATTGACAGGAGGGGACATGATATCAGTATCTTGAAGCTTCCGAGTCAGACAATATGGCTGACTCAGATCTTTCCCGCCAGGAGGAGGGTTGCCGTGAATTCTCTAATAAAACTCTCCCTGCACGTCTGTAGAAGTTAATATCTACCTCGTTAATAATGCCTGCGTGTTCTGCATACGGGTGTGCGAATCGCTGTACGAAAAATGGGATTTAATTTCCACGGAAAGATTCATGTATTCACATTACATCAGTTCAACAAAACAACCGTTCAGTGAGTGCATTATTTTTGAAGCTGTGTAATTTCTTGTTGTTCCTAGCAGTCTTATTCACCATTTTCTGACACCCACAGTTAATGGTCTAGAAGGAAAAAAAAATTCCCCCCTTTTTCCCCCCTTCCCGTTTACACTTTTTTCCCACCTTCCATTTTCTACTGTAATATTTTCAAAATTCTGAACATTAACAGAATTTGTTTTATGGGGGGGGATGAGTGTAGAAGTTAAAAAAAATACTCTTAATAGTCTAGAAGTAAAAAAGAATTCCTCTCATATTGACAACTACTTGTGTTATGAAGAGATTTTAATGTAATTTTCCTATATATTTATCTAATTTTTGCCCACCCTCCCCTTTTTTTCTTTCCTTCCCATTCACACTTTATTTTTGCTTGTGTAGATTTCAAAAAACAAGTTTGTCAAAACAGTGCAATCCGAGTTTAAATAGACAGCAAGCAGCATTTCGTCCGGTATGTTCAGTAATATAATTATGCAGAATAAAACCTTGGAATTGCATATTAAATCATAATAAGGTTACCAATGATGTTTCTACACGATCACAAGTTGTTATTTTCGTGAGTTTTTACTTCAGGAGTAAACGATTCAGTCCTAAACATCATGCGAAAACCAGTCTGAAATGCTTGGAATGAGCAATGTTTTGAGTCAGACAACATGGCCGCTAAGCCCGCCCCCTGGCCTCATTCGACTGCTATCTCTTGTTAAGGCCTAACATTCTTGGTTAAGGCATGTCCCCTCCTGTCATATAACCTCTTGGCCTGTTCAGTTCATGGCATCTCTAGGAAGAGTGTGTCCCCAAAAAAAGGGTCCCTGGAGATAAGCCAGCCTTTTCCACATAGTTCCCTCTGGCAAGTATGCACAAACATCAAGGAAAGGTTGATGGCTGAGGCTAACCCATAGGCCAAAACCAGATCTTAAGATTTATCAATCGCCCATTGTCAGACTTTTCTCCATAAAAAGATTATTAAAACATGTCAAGCCAGTGTTACAGTAATTACTGCTTAGGATTTCTTTGACCGTTTTCTTTAAGGGCCCGACAGTTAAAGGAACAGAAATTGTTTATTGGGCAATTAACTAGAGATGAGAAATTAGGCTGATGAGAGTTCTGCACTGAGTTGTGAGAGAGGTTGTGGTGACATTTAAAGCGACGTACATTTGGAAATGGTTTCATTCCAATATAGCTATATAACTATGTGGCTTGGACATCCTCTCAGAAAAAAAGAGCCTGAGAATTAAGAGGTGGTGGTTGGCAGGATGGGGATGGAGGATTGTGGGGTGGGGCTGAGCAGAGTGGTATCTGGTAATGGCAGAGCCTGGCACTTTGTAGGGTTTTAGATTGTGAGCTCTTGTGGGACAAGGGACCATTTGTTCGTTTATTTAGCTAGGTAAATCTCTTTGTAAAGTTTTTATGTCAAAAAGCATTACAGTACAGGTGTGCCCCAGTATCCACTGATTCAGTATCCACAATTTCAGTTATACACGGAGACCATGGATACTGGGACACCTATTAAAAAGATAGGGGAACATTGAACAAATATTTTTTTCACCTCGTTGCAGCAAAACCACTGATGTTACCCTATCTAGAAAAAGGCATCCCCAATATTCACCAGGGTGGTGGTGTCCAGAATAGAACCCGAGTGGATACCAGGGCATGCCTGTATATAAATATTGGAGGAGGAGGAGGAGGAGGAGGAGGAGGAGACTCAGTCAAGCAGAAAGTAATCTGTCCCTTTGTTTCTGTGTCCTCACAGTGGGATTTTAGCCCTTCGTCTAGAGCAGGAGTGTTTCATCTGTGGGGTCTGTGCCCCAAGAGGTGTGTCAGGTGCTTCCAGAATTAAGAAAAAATTGCCTTAACATACATTTTTTTAAGTAGATGAGGACCATTTTAAAAACCTTTGAAATTGGTTTGACTTTGGCCCCCACTACTGATATAGTAGCATAAGCCAATATTTGCAATATTATTAACCATAATATTGACTGTTTTCAGCTTTTTGGCAAAACAGGTATTTACAAATTCCAATTGAATAGTCAGCCACACTGGATATACACTTGTCATCAAGCCAAAGGTTCAGTATCTGATGGATGCAAGACATTATATACTTCTAGCTTAATCAAAAACTGCTTTATAGATTAACCCTCTGATTGAAAAAACGGGGAACAGCAGTAGTCTTCTCATTGATTTTTCATGCGTGCTTTTTGATATGTGCTCTTCCAATTCTATGAAGCAAATATTTTTTTCCTATGACTGAAATGTAGTTTTTAATGTTCTACCCTTTGCTGTACATGTTCAAAACTAGCAAATATTATTGAAATAAAACAACAACAAAACTTCTGGCAGATATGGTGCATGAGCAGTTTGAAATCCTCCTGGGGGTGCATGAGGCAAAAAGACTTGAAGATCTAGCTGCAAGTGAGACTAAAACTCTGAAAGGGTAGCTCAAACTCTTAGAACTGGCAACATTGTGTTACTGATAAGGCTACGGGTGTAAGGGAGTGGCAACAGGATGCAAGCATCTTGTTGTCTCCTGCCTCCCTGGGGCACCTGGGGTGGGCCGCTGTGAGATTCAGGAAGCTGGACTAGATGGGCCCTTGGCCTGATCCAGCATGGCTCTTCTTATGTTCTTACTTACATTTTGTGCATGACAGGCCTTAATCTCTGCTTCTGTTGCTGTATAAAAATAATTGGGCTTAGTTACAATCCCTTGGACAGTTAGTCCAGTTCCTTACCAGCGCACTTACCATATCAAATCAAAA
>JAJKFI010000126.1:2418893-2433555 GCA_029204185.1 Lerista edwardsae | reverse complement strand
TCGTTTGAATTCTTTTGATTTGATATGGTAAGTGCGCTGGACTAAGTGGTTTCCAAATGTTTTAGCACCTGGATCCACTTTTTAAAATGATGTTCTATTGGGACCCACCTAGCTTTTTTAGACTTAAAATAAAGTTTCACATTAGCAGCTGCTCAAGCCTCTGTTTTTATCCCTTTGTACTGAGGGGGGCAACTTCAGGAGCATTTGTTCAGCTCCACGTTCATCAGATCAAGACCATTCTGGTGGCCTTGCCTTCCCCTTTGCCAGGCCTTCGAAATTGACTGAAGCACATTTGCCTACTCAGGAGTGCAGCTCAGTTTCACTTTCCACAGGACTGGATATATTTCCCTTGTCAGTTTAATGATCCACCAACAATCAGGTCATGACCCACTGGTGGGTGGCAATCCACAGTTTGGGAAACACTGCAGCTTAGGAAGTTATTTTCTGGTACCTCCAGTGAAACAAATAAATATCCAAATTTAGCTTCCTTCATCTCAAAAAAAGAATATGACTGGCCTGAGGGTGTTACTGTGAACATTAATCAAATAAGAACATGGGTCAGAAGTGCAAACTAGAGAGGAAATCTGATTGTGGGTCTTTTTGTGTCAAATCATCACACTATTTCCGATTTACCTCATTAGATTTTTATGAAATTTGTCCTACAGTACAATGCAAAAATACAAATTTTTAGCAGCCAATGTTTATTATGTGAAATTTTATAGCTATATAAATATTCAAAATTTTATCAAAAAATGGTATGCTAGTGATATTTTAACTAGCTGTACATCAGACATCCGCTGAGATAGAGAGTTGGAAGTGGTCTCATTCTGAAGCCCTTTTCATGGGCTTTCATATGATATGCAATGGGTGTAATAATGTTTAAAAATTCAATTTAAAAGTTTAAAATCAATTTTCTCAAAAATGGACATTTTAAAATTTTTGAAAAAAAATCTCAAAATTAGCCAGCCAAATAACAGGCACAGCTCCATGGAGGCCGCGTGGCCTGCTCGCCCACCACTGCCCAGGAACGCCCTCTCCCCACGCCCACTCGTACCCTCCTTGAAACATCTCTGCACCAGCCGGGTTTGACTGGCACAGAGCAGCACTGACGCAGGGGTGCCCCTGCCCAGCAGCTACAAGCTCAGTGATTGAATCAAGGATTTCAATTTCAGCTCCAGCTGCATTTCCCATAATACAGCCATTAAAAGGAACACCAAGTGCACAATTAGGCTTATTACATTTCCTTAATGGGACCATCAAGCTAACCTCAGAGCTACCACCCTCTGCCTTATTCACAACACCAACAGCATAGGATGACAATTCAGAAGAAGTGTCTTCTGGTGTTGTGGCCGGTGCTAAGCTTGTTAGATTCATAGGGGGTTGACAGACCATAGCCTGAACTTGCTGAATACATCGTCACGGGCACTCCCGGGGCACGGATAGTGTGGATAATTGATTAGTTATCTGCTGCGCATTCATCAAACTTCACACCAGTCTTTCTAGCATGGGGGATTCAGATAAAGTGTTAGTCTTAGTTGTAATCTCTCATAGTTCCAGTCTAACTTTATCCAACTTTCCAATGAGCTGCTCTTGTTCTATCTGGGGCAGACTTCTGAATCCCTGAGTCACCGCTAGTCCAATTTGATTGTTGTCCATATCTATCTGCAAGGCCGGCTCTAGGAGTGGTGGGGCCTAATGTGGGCATTCCCATGGGGGCCGCCACCCACCTCGCAGGGGCCCCCCTCACCAAGAAAACTGTTTGTGGTGCTGTGTGTTGCAACTAGAAATAGTTGGAGTGACAACATCACTGCCAACTGCTTCCAGGAGGCCCATTTTGGGCATTTTGTCATCTTGTCAACTGCCCAACCCTTAGAGCAGTGATTTTTTTTTACCTTTTTCATCTCACAGCACACTGCCAAGGCACTAAAATTGTCAAGGCACATCTATTTTTTTTTAACAATTGACAAGGCACACCATGCTGCCCATGGGGGACTTACATCCCCCATCAGCTGTACTAATAGTTCCCCATGTTCCCAAGGTACACCTGTGGACCACTCGCAGCACACCAATGTGTCAGGGCACAGTGGTTGAAAATGGCTGCCTTAAGAATAAAAACAACAGTTAAATCATTTCAGTTTCAAAAATCTTCTAAAAATGTAAGAGGAACATTCAACATTTCTCTCTGAAAATTATTTTGAACTGATCAGCAATTCAGGATCGAGTGCCCTCTCCCATACCACATACTTCACTAGGGCGATGCAAGCGCAGGGTTGGATTGGAAATGCAAGGTGATCATTACTCCAGTTGCACTGACATATTTTTCTGGAATTTAAGTTCATTTTCTTCAGCTCTATTCAAGTGCATTTTCAATTTATTTCAGTGTGGTCTACACAGGAAGAAATCCCTAAAGGTAGTGTTACATGTACAGTATTACAGCAGCATTTTCATTCAGGGGTTAAAAGCTTGGACTGAAATATCACTGTGGCAAGCCTGCTACAGAGAGAGTTAATAGGACAAGGCTTCACCATAAGCATGTTCATCACAATTCAGAAAATAACACTTTAGGAGCATTATGAGAGACTGTGCATAGGCACTGGAGACCGTAGGGTCATTATTGAAATTATAACCCCAATAAATCTAATGCAGGAAATGAAAGCAGATAAAAGGTCTGGGTTGCTAAACAAATCACACTGTCTAAGCAAGGCTTGATTTATCCTTCTCTCTGTTGTCATCTCCAAATGGGAATGTTTTAGTAACCGTTACTTGGTAGAGGTGTTCTGAACATGGTATCTGCATGTCCCTTCTCTTAACTCCAGCAAAATATACTGAAGAGACAACATCAGCCACTGTCTGAAAAACTGTAACTTTCTCTTCAACCTTCTTTACAGTAGAGCAGACTTGTACACCTTGCAACTCACCAAGCCACTGGCAGTCAGGAACCACCTGATTTTGCCTGGTGGCCAGGACTGCAAAAGTGAGGGGTGATCAGGCAAGACTGCTGCGACCCAATCAGCTGGGTGGGTCACAAGTTGTGCAGGCCTGCAGCAGAGAGACATTCTTTGTCATTCAGACATGTTTTCATATTAACAGTTCAGTCATTGCATTATCTACTGACTAGGAAGGACATGGGCTCCAGTAGATAATGCAATGGGCTAGCAGTTAGTGGGCTAGCAGTTGTGACAACTATAATTCACTGGGTTATGCAGCATGTGGAGGGGGGCAGGGAGCAGCAGCTGGCATCGCCCCCCTTCTCAGGCCAGCACCCAGGGAATTTGCACCACTTGCACCCCTCCTCAGGTCTGCCACTGGTTATGCTGTATCCCTTGATCAGTGGCACAGTTCTGATTAGTCTTGTTTGAAATGAAAAGTGATGTAATCAGCAGTCTGTCAAATTAATGACTATTAAATTTAGAGCATGGGTACGTAAACCCCAAAACAACTTGTCACCAACTTGTTGCAAAACTGCTGGCATGAATCACACACTTTCCCATGCTAAAAAAAATATACAAAACCTTTACTGCAAGGTGGGTTTTATTGTATCAATTCAATATGCTAAATATGTTGTTTGAAAACTCCCTTATATGGCAAGTGCTGGTATTGAAGATTAATATCCGTGATTAGTTCATTATGGAATGGAAAATACCAGCTCCTACACAGCAAGGGTACCTTTCAATGACATATTTGCCAGATAAGGTAATAAAATCACCTTATGGAAATATCAATTTTTGACATGGTTTTATGTAGATAAAGCCTCAGAGAGTTAAATAAAAAGGTAACGAGCAGATAGTTCTTATGGGCTGATGCACATCTTTCCTTTCTGAATTATCTTATAGGCTTGCCTTTAGACATGTTTTTGGCTTTGCATGTTTACAAAAACATAGCAGTTGTGGTTGCACTGATCTAGATGGGACCATGGTGTGAGGGAAGGAATTTAATTCTTTGCTCCCTGTGGCCATAAATCCAGATAGGTGATATTTGCCCTTGGAGGGAAGCTGCTGTTGGCACCAATGGCAGGTTTCCTTCTGGGGCAAATAGCAGTTCCTGGGCAGGGGGAAAGCAGACTAGGATTCCAACAAGGGCAAAGGGCTAAACAACAAAAACAAACACACAGGACTTAACAATATATTAAGACATGTCTATTTTGGCCCTCATTATGCTGTCTTAACAATTCACAAAGCTACAAGAGATAGTAGATCATATGTGGATCTGACCCTTTACATAGGACATGTCACTTTTAAAGATATGCTACAATTTCCTTTTCCTTTGTTTATGTGTCCATCCAGTCAGCCATTAACTTTGCAATAGCTGGATGATAACTACTGGTTACACCTCTCCAAACCTCCAGGTCTCTCTGACTAGATACAACTTTAAACTTCTAAACCAAAGACTCATGAACAAATCAAAGTCAATTGAGTATTGGATGGCCTTGTATGAATAAACATCTGGTGAATCCTAGCTACAAATCTAAGTAACTTCTGGGGATGCCCATCTTTCTGCAGCACAGTGGTACTGATGTGAGGAGAGCAGGAACAGGAAGAAAAGGGGAATAATCTGGAACAGCAGATATCCCAAAACAGTGTGGACAGTACTTAACATGCAATTTTTGAACTTTAGCTGCTTGGAATACATATAAAGCAAAGTAACTACCAAGATAAATAACAAAAACTGGTTACTGGTAATTGGAGTAAGCAATGATCCTGCATAGGGGTGGAAATACCAATGCCTTGCACAGTTCTGCAGTATTGCTACTTGACCAACTCCAGATATATGTTTGAGCGCACAAATCTGGGCAGGGAATCCTTCTCCATCAGTGTGAAAATTCTCTCCTGGGCCAGATCAAAAGTGCTCACAGATGGCTCCACCAAGTTCTTCATTGTCACAGATTTGGTGAAATGGTCGATGTTTACCTAGTAAGAGGGAAGTATAAATTATACAGTACATGTGGGAAATGCACCAATTATGTTCCCTCATGGTGCTACACAAAGCAAAGGAGCGTGCAATTATGTCCTTTCAATGAAGGTTCATGGCAGAATGTCAGCATGCTTCTCACACTGAGCCTGGAAAAATCATTCCCTTATAAATTACTACTGAAATATAAACAGCACATTCAATATCTGAAACATGAATTCAAAATAATGAGATGTATTAATTTCCAGGTGTCAATATTGTCACAAGATCCGGCCCAGATTTTTATGTTTTGCTGGGAAATTTGGAACAAGCTGTTTTACTTCAAGTCAGACAGGCCAATCAACCCCAGTTTTGTCTGCACTCTGGCAGTAGCTTTCCAATGTCAGAGATTGAGAACTGTACCAGCCCAGCTCCCTGAGATCCTTTCAGATGCTGATGCCAAGGATTGAACCTGGCCTATGTGATATCCATGTTCCACCACCAAACTATAGCTACTCCTTTCAAAGCAGTACATGAATCCAGGGGAATAGGCTACATGTAGCAGAGTTCACATTTTATCAAATCAAAATTTAAATTTGAAAATGTTGGCCAGTTCTGGGGAAATCACCATATTTTGAATCAAAATGTTATTGCAGCTTGAATTTGCTGCAAATGTGTGAAACGGAAGTTTCCAGGCTTTTCCCTTGAAAAACAGGAGGTAAAACTGGAATGTGCACCACACCAAATTACTATCCTAGTGGTAGTCGTGCCAGAACCCAGTGACAGTGCACCTGCTTTGCATGCAGAAAATCTCAGGTTCAATCCCCGGTATCTTCAAGTAGGACAGAGGTTCTGTCTGACATCTCAACTGCCCCATATTTGAGTTCCCTTTTAGTGTTGCCAACTGACCTCTTTGGGAGCATCACTTTGGATAAATTCCTCATAAATTTTCTTGGCCTTTTCTGCCATTTTGCCAGGCAATTTGATTTTCTTGTATTCTTCACAAGCAATCCAGAACTCAATGTTCTCCTCACTGAACTCAGATCGGAGGAAGTTCTGGAAGCTGGTAAGTCCATCTGCAGAGAGAAGAGGGAAAGGCTCACCATTTTAAGCCATGGATCAATCCATGGCATGAACAATCCATTAAAATAAAGGAGCTCTCTGACATAGAAAACACAGCGGCATTCAAAGTCCTCTGCTATTCAACTTCCTATTCAATTTGCTATTCAATTTCCTTTGACCATGTACATATGTTCAGTTGATGTTTGTTACACCAGAACTGCGATGGCAAACCATTTGGGCTTGGAGTGTCAAAAATTCGACACTACCTGCAGGCGTGTCACCCTATCCCCCTGAACAAAGAGAAACAATTCTTTACATATTCATTAAAAATACAGTTCAATCATGTATGGTGCCAATTATTATATAAAGAAATGTCAGATAATTACAAAAATGAAATACAAGTAAAACAAACTTAGGGCCCAGTCCTGAACCCAGTGCTTGCGGCAAGAGAATATTGTGGATGCTGTTGTCTCAAAAGTGCCATAAGGCATGTCCAGCAAGGGCAGTAAGGAGGACTCGCATGCGCTATCCTAGCGCCCGAGACCTCCCACTGGAGGCGGCCAAACAGATCTGGCGAGCAGTGAGTTTGCTGGTCCCCGGCATTGCACATTCTCCAGGCGGGTGGGGAGGACATAACTGAGAGGGGGAGGGGCGGCGATCTCTGTCACCAGATCCTATCCTTTGTGTTGGGACATGCGGCCCGGCACAGAGGCCCTTTCCATCTTCGCCGACAAACTGGCAGACACAAATGCAAGGAGACCTATTGACAGGTCTCTGGGCTTACAAGGGGGAAGGAGACAAATGTCCCCTTCTCCCAAGGTGCCTCCAGTGGTTGCCTAACTGCTGCGGGAATCAGCAGTAGTCATTTGGCTGCTTGCAGCCCCCCAACAGCTGAGGATTGGACTGTTAGTTGTTTTCAGGTGTTGATGAATGCTGGTATGTCCAGTAACATGGCTACCAATGGGGAGGGGGCAGGGTGCCCCAGGAGCCACCCTCAGAGGGAGTGTCATCACTAGGGACCAAAATTGTTAAAAATCATGGTTTTAAAGGAATTATACCATCATGTTATATACCATTCAATGCAGAATTTCAGGAGGAATTCAATACAAACTGGAGTGTAATATCTTCATTCTATCAAATATTCTATCAAATATCAAAAAACCAAAATACAACTGTCTACATTAAACCTCCAGATGAAGGAGGTTTACAATGGCTACATTAAACCTCCAGATGCAGGAGCAGTATGTCACTGAGGGCACAATTCTAACTTGGAGTTAGGCCAGCACAAGGGACTTGTGGCATCACAAACTGTAAAGTGCATTTGGACCACTCTCAGAGTCCGAGAGGGTGCACATTTGTGTGCCAGTTTCCTTGACCCCGAGAGTGGTGTAAACATGCTTTACTCAGGTTAGGATAGTGCCCCGAGTACTATGTGCAGGGGAGCAATAGCAGGGGAGGGCACTATGTTCATCCATTGCTTATGGGAAAATTTTCACTGCATTTATTTTCTGGCCATTATTATTATTATTATCTGTTTTGGAGCCTCAAAGGCTTGTGTGATGTCTCGGAGCCCAATCCTATACAATTTTCTAGCACTAATGCAGCCATACCAATGGGGTGTGCACATCAACCTGTGTTGTGGGGGGGGGGCAGTCATGCTTGTTCTTCCAGGTGAAGGAACATTATTTCCCTTACCTCAGGGCTGAACTGCAGCTGCATCGGTGCTGGAAAGTTGCCCTGGGTATCCCAAGGATTAGGCCCTGGGTATCCCAAGGGGTTACCAGATGTTGTTGTTCATGCTGTTCGCCTTCTTCTTGTTGTCTGATAAACTACACTTTCAGCCAGTTCATTGGACTGTGAAACTTGATTTTCAATGGCAGGGAAGTCAACAGTTCCAGTGACCCCGCTCCATACCCAATCCCACAGGTGAAATCTGGTTAATGTTGCAGATTATAAAAAATGTAGTCAAGCACATTCCTTTGCACAGTTGATCAGGTCTAAAAATGGAAGCATCAGGGGCCTGCACACCCACCTTGCTAATGGATTCAAGGACTAAGGACAACATGAATAACAATTTGATCCTAGGCATGTCTACACAGAAGTAAAACAATGGGAGATTAGAGTATATAAAATTGCAGCCACACAGCACAACCTTATGCATAAAAGAAAGCTTCAGTGGGACTTATTCCCAGGTAAGTGTATATTGGATCGCAGCCTGAAAGTTCCCAGAGAAGTTGCATCATATGCGGTCTGCATTCATGGTTGGCTGGAGGGAAGTAGCAGGAGAAGCTGAGGTGAAATCCATCACTCCCGCCAGCTGCACTGAGGTAAGCCACACCACATGGCTTTTTGGTTGGGATGAATTCCCTCTATTTCTCTTTTTTTTGAAATACAGTACAATTGTACTGTACAGTACAAGTACAGTGCAAGTTTAGTTAGTCATTTCTAGGGAAATTGATTAAGTTCTATCAAAATCCATCGAACTGAGGGTGCAATCCTAACCAACTTTCCAGCACTGACATAGCTGTGCCAATGAGGCATGTGCTGCAGTGGGGGGGGGCAGTCATGGAGGCCTCCTCAAGGTAAGGGAATATTTGTTCCTTCACCTCAGAGATGCACTGGCCTTACCCCGGTGCTGGAAAGTTGGTTAGGACTGCACCCTGCGTCATGAAACACTAAACAAGATATAACACATTTGGTTTGGGTTAAAAGTTCTAGTAGTTGATAAATTAATACTGTATTTATTACTGCATTTGTTGCCAACTTTGTATCAAACCTTTTCTCCAATGGCTTCAAAGCAGTGGTTTAACCAACAAAGGTGGATGCTCTCCAGTAATGGGAAAGGTTGACATGTAATGAGACTTACAAGGATTTTGAAGGAGTTTCTCCAGGGAGTTGCGCCATTGCCAAGCTTCTTCTGAAGATGGTCTGAAAAAATGGAGGAGGAGGAAAAGTTAAGCCAACCCATGAAAGTCAATGAACCCTATCCAATATAGTTGACTCTAACAGCACAGATTCCAACAGCACTTGGATGCCGCCAAGTGAGGGAGGATTCATTGTAATGATTAGCATTTGGATCACATTTTTGAGTATTCACTTCAAATATGTTACTTGATCATCCTTGCAACAACCCTGTAAGGTGGATATTATTATCCCTCTACTGGTGATGGGGCTGAGAGAGAAGGGGGAGTCTTGTCTAGAGCTGCCTGGTGAGTTCACAGCAAAGGCAACATTCAAACCATGGATCTTCTCATACATAACTTCAGGGTTTAACTAAATGATGTGATGGAGATATGCGGCTGGATCTCCTCTCTCAGTTTTTGTAAAAAGCAGCCACAGGGGGCAGATTCAGACTGGGACCATGCCATTAGGAAATAAGGGAAAAATGCAACATGGGTGCAGCAGTTAGCAACTGGCAGCCTTCTCCCAGCTTCACCCTCTTTCAGAGGGGAAACTGAAATGACCTCAGAGAAATCTCATGCCACCACCCAAAGCCTCCTAGGTTAACAGAGAATCTTCCTCCAAGGTTGACAGAACACCTCCAAATCTGGTGGAGAGGGGTCCCCTTAAAAACAACCTAGTGAAATGTGGACAGTCTAATAGACAGTGCAATCCACTTCCTCCTGAGTGAACTCCAACCAGATAGGTCACAAAAGTAAAAGAAATTTATTACAAGTCTGAATAATTGAAACAATGGCAAATGCAAAGGACAAAAACAAGGCATTGGATCAATTAGAAAAAGATGAAAAGGGGTGTGGCTAATGATAAAAGGCAAGTGGAACATAAAACAGAAATTCTGACGAACCAGGCATCATTCCTACCCTACTCACACTATTACAGTGTCCTGATCCTGGCACCCACACTTGCAACAAGGTATGTAGGCAAGATCCCACACCAGAGTAACAGCAAGACTTGGACAGAGAGGAGCTGCTCCTTGTTGCTGAAATGCAGGATTAGCCTCTGATAGCAAGGGAGGATTAGGAATTGACAAGCCGTAGGAACCTGACCCCAATCCACCCTTCCCAAGAAAAGTCCCCCCCTCCCAGCCATAGTTCCCCAAAGAGTTGGACCAGAAATGTCTTGTTCATCACTACCTGCTCACCAGCACAGGGCACACATCAAGGCAAGAGGGGACAAAGAGGGGTAGAGTTAAGTGCTGCTCGCCTCTAGTCCCAGAGGCTGCTCTTTCAAGGATCTTCACGCTGTAACAGCACAGCAGAGCCTCAGAGGCAGTGGCGTAGCCAAGTCATTTGACACTTGGGGCCCTTAAATTTTTGACATCCCCCCTCAACAAAATTATTTATTTATATTTTTCACATTTTATACACCCTTCCTCCGAGGAGCTCAGGGTGGTGCACATGGATCCTTTTGTCCTCGCAACAAACCTGTGAGGTAGATGAGGCTGAGAGATAGTAATAGTCATGACATTAAATTAATAATAATGGCCAGAAAATAAATGCAGTGCAAATTTCTCCACAAGCAATGGATAAATGTCAGTGCCTTCCCCTGATATTGCTCCCCTGCACATAGTGCTCAGTGACATACTGCTCCCTGTGTCTGGAGCCATATGGTTTGGCCATAATGTTTGATAGAATGAAGATATTAAACTCTGGGGGTGGTGGTGTTCCATTGAATTCCTCATGATATTCCACATTGAACAGTATATAACATGATGGTATTATTCCTTAAAACCACAATTTTGTTCCCTAGTGGTAACACCACTTCCACCCTGAGGGTAGTACCTAGGGCACCCTGCCCCATAGGAAGCTATGCTACTGCTCAGAGGGATAGTTGAGGCCAGGAAATATAAAAGATTTCCAGGGGAGGGGGGCTTCCATGGATCAAGGTGTTCCCCCTGAGCTCTTAGAGGTCCTGTAACATCAACTGCTGTCCATTCTGCCTTGTGAGCCCCTATGTGAAGCCAACATAAGATATACTGAAGGTATACCATGCCTATCACATTCATCCTCTCGGGGCAAACTAAACAGTGTTGGGCCGAGGTGGGATTTTCCACACCCCAGGCAAGCTGCGTGATGCCATGATGCCATGATGTCACAAGGGCAGGGAGCGTGGGGGGGCTCCTGCAGCGTCCACCTCACTCCCTGACCCAGGGAGCAAAGGAGACATGCAGGCACCTTCAGGGATGCAAGGAAGGGTTGGCGTCCGGCCAAAAAGCTCCCTGCTTTTTCCCACCCACTGCACCTCCCCCACAACCAGGGGCAGACCCAGTGAAAATGGCACCCGGGGCACCCAATAGAAGTGCACCCCCACGGGAGCCCAGGTCTACCCACCAGAAGCAGCCGCAGGCAGACCTGGGCTACACAGGGCTACCATTAGAAATGGCCGCAGGTAGACCTGGGCTCCCTATAGGGAAACAACAGCATTAGAAACAACAGCAGAGCCCAGATCTACCCATTAGGAACAGCCATGGGTAGACCAGTACTCTACAGGTCAGGAAGGCAGGATAGTGCAGACCTTCCCCCACCCATTCAAAACATCTTTGCAGTGCCAAGGCATCCAGTGCCAAGGCATAACTTTTAAGGTCACAGTGAGCTTAGCCTTAGGTTTTTTTTGTAGTTGGTTTTTAACGTTTACTGACTTCAGTTTGAAATCCCTGTGTCTCCACTTTCAAAAATCTGAGTCAGTGTCTGAAAAAGCCACATGTGAGCAGAGACCATCATGCAATGCTTCCAATTTGCCTATATAACTGGGGGGGGCAGGCACATGCTAATCTCCCATGCAAATTAGCATGTTCCCGCGGTTGTTCCTAATGGGTAGATCTGGGCTCTGGAGCCCAGGTCTACCTATGCAATGTTGTGGGGGCCACTGGCGCTCCCCTAGACAGCCCCAAGATGGTGCCCAGGGCTCGTGCCCCCCCCTGCCCCCCTAGATCCGCCACTGCCCACAACCAGCACCCTCGCCCCTGCATTGCCTCACAGCACCCTTCATATGCCTCAGGTGTTGGACTTTGGTCATGCCTCAAATTTTTTAAAACCTGTTTGACCAGTAGAACAGAAGGAGTGGGTAGGTGAGAGTGTGTACACCCACAGGCACCTATAGCCCCACCATTCTCCTGAACATTGTTTCTAGCCTGCCACCATCCCCAGCTAAGCCAGGAATTAGTATATGCTACAAGAATGCATCCTTCCCTCAAATGCTGTACTGAGATTTCTTTCTTGGAACTCACTGATCCCCAATGATTTCAACTATCTGCTTTTGTAGCAGTATGCACTCCAAACAACAAAATAAACAAGTTCCATAGCAGCCATAAAGATAAGACCCAAAATCAATTTGACAAATACTGAAGATAGTATAACACATGGCCCTTGACATGGTCCCACCAACAAAATTGGCATCCCTGGGTCAAGTTCCCCTTTTCCCCCTATGTATTGTAGGACCACGTATCCCCTGTCCACATGCATTGCCCTGCTTGAGGCAGTCAGTGTTGTGGAATGGGAGTGGAAAAATACCCATTGTGATGATACCAAGACAAGGGTATGTGATATCACATGTAGTGGGAAATTGGGAGGGAACTCAACACGGGAATGCCATGCTCGGGTTTTTAAGGACAGTGGAAAGCCTGATTCTGCAGACCCTGATGTTAAGACTGGCTTCAGACATTTCCTCCAGCTTGTCCCATTATGATATCTTCACAGTTTGTCCTGTGTGAAATTAGGAAGGAACAGAATGGAACAGAGGGAAGAATGAGCGCCTCCATCCATATCCCCCGAGTATTCATTCTCTAAAGGTTGACATCTTTGTGCTGCTCTGGTGGGGGCTTTGGGGTCTGCTTTTTCCCCTCCCACAGATTCCTCTCCAGTTCCCACGGTCTACTGAGGGATAAAGTGAATGTATTCCTTTGTCTCAAACAAGCCATACCAGAGGATTCTCACAGTAAAGTGAATAATGATCCAATTTTACTCAGAATTGAGGGACTTAAAATTTAATTTAATTTAATTTAGGGCACAATTCAAACCAACTTTCCAGCACTGACATAGCTGTGCCAATGGGGCTTGTGCTGCATCCTGCAGTTGGGGGAGGGCAGTCACGGAGACTCTTCAAGGTAAGGGAATGTTTGTTTCCTTTCCTCAGAGCTGCATTGCCCTTACCCTGATACTGGAAAGTTGGTTAGGATTGCACACTGTGGGCCCAATTTTATCTAGCTTCCCAGTGCTGGTATATTTCCTATTTGTTATTCTGCTGAAGTGGCTTCAACCTGTTCCTCCAAGCTATAAAGTATAGGAGGTATTTGGAGTTGTTAACTTTTGCTTACTGACTGGGCTGTGGAGCCAGTAAAGCAACTATCTTCAGAGGGTGGGAGGGATTTATTCAAAAAAGTGAAGGGGGTTCTTTTTTGGAACACCCTAAGGCACCCAATGGCCAAAAGCACCCAATGGAAACTCCTTTTCCATTCAATTCATTTGCCCTGATAAAGACCAAAGCAAACCATGCTGATGGGCAAACCTAAGGAGGCTCACTTTGTTAACATCTAAAAAAGTACTGGCCTAACCCACAGGGCTTTATGTGTACCATGATTTTATGGAAGCACAGAATTAAATTTCCTTAGAATCTCTGTGTTCTTTTTAAAAGGATTTCTAGCTCGAATGTGTCGAAAGTTGACCTCCCTCTCAAAAAGTATCACACCAACAAGCACCATAGAAAATGCTTTCCTCCCTGAAAAGTCACTGCAACGAAGACTGCAACGAAAAACCCAGAAGAGCATCAGTCCAGTCCAGTAACATGAGACTTCTTTTTTCCCCTGCCAGGCCTCAACAGCTCTGAAGTGCACTACCTAATTTGTTCCAATTGACTATCAAAAGGGAAAGTGAACTATTTATCTAATTTGTCTCTAATGGTTGCTAGTATTAGGCAAACAATAGCTGTGCCAAATCACATAGCAATCTCCAGATCAACTCATCTGCAGAGCTTTGTTTAGGTATAATTAGAAACAGATTCAGAGACAATCAGCTAGGCAGGCCACACTTTTCCCTAACAGGTTCAGATGAGACTGGCTTTCATTTGTTTCCAATTCCTGGAACTGATTTGCCTCCAATACAGATGTGGGGACTGTTTTCTCACAGATGAAAATGACAATGACCAATGACTGGCAGGCTGATGGCAGCACACTGTGTGGTGGTCCAAAGAGAGTGCAAATGGAATCATCCTCTCAAATATTTGGCACTAGTAGCTGCTGACATTTAATATTAGGATTTTTGGTTGGTTTTTTTCCTTTTTTTGCATGTTCCCCATGAAATTTTGTCAATATACAGTATATCTGTAGCTTTCTATAACAGGGGCAACAATGGCCAGTCCCACATGTCCAGTGTCCTGTTTCAAGCTCTGAAAATCATGGGATCAACCTAAAAATAATGTTCTGGCCTTCCCTTCCCACTTTTGTTGAAGCATTTAATTTTCTGCTTAAACACTCATTTTGAAGCTCTGTAAATTTCTGCATCATTAGCCCAGCTGTGGAGGCAAAATACAATGATGGGATGTAATACGGTACCAAGTTTCCTTTCCTTTGAAATGGGGAAGTACAGCTGTAGTGTAATGGATAAAAATGGGTTGAGAGTATGGTGGATTCAAATTCTTGCTCAGCCTTCCTCTTGCCTCAGGGTGCAATCCTAACCAACTTTCCAGCACCAGGGTAAGGGTGATGCAGCTCTACACACACACACACACACACACACACACACACACACACACACACACA
>JAJKFI010000126.1:2382870-2418883 GCA_029204185.1 Lerista edwardsae | reverse complement strand
ACACACACACACACACACACACACACACACACACACACACACACACACACACACCCCTACCTGGGAATCTTCCATCCCATATCTCTCTGCATACACCACATCTTCATCACATGGCATCTAATTGGTTTACAACATGACCATATTATTCCAAAAGCTCATGATTTTTGAAATTTGGGGTTCAGTGGTGACACCCCCCACTGAAGATGGCACCTGGGGCGCTGCACCCCCCGCCCCATAGGTAACTATGCCACTGAACATCATGCAAAATAACCATCAGTAAAATGGGGGGGAGGCATGACAAACAACTCAATGGGATGAGTCATGGTGCTGGTTGCAAATAAAATGACTATTTCAAGAGTATATCATCAATGGACCAACAATTGCATTCTTACTTCTGTGCCTTTGCTGGCTTCTCTGGCTTTTCTGGCTGCTCTGGGTAAGGGATAATCAGATCAACAGTCGAGTCAGGCTTCTGGAGGAGTGTGCCCAACTTGGTCTTGATCTCCTTGGCTCTGGAGGGAGAAATTATGAGAAAATACTTTAGTGCAGCTTTCATTGTGTTCAACACTCCATTTGAGCAGCAATCCATTTTGCAACCTATTGTCCTAGACAGCTCAGAAACAAACCAGCCTTTAAAAAAAAAAAAAACTCTACACAAGCAGTGCTGGCACCATGTTTCTGCATCTTGGAGCAAGATCCTCCCATGGCACCCTCACCTCATTTCCTGATAGAGCATTGGGCATTACCACTGGTACTGAGAGTTCAGGGATTGGCCTGGTAGGCCTTGTAATGAATATGGCCACATTTGATGGTGACCAAGGGTGAGATAATGAATCCCCAAATAGCAAGTGATGTCCTGTGACTATAAAAGCAGGACAGTATTGGTTTACTAGGAGGCCAGGAAAGTGCCCAGCAATTCTTAGTACAGTATTGCAGATATAAGTAGCAGACGTTGACATGCCCACAATCTTGTCAGCAAGACTTATACAGTATACTATATTTTGACCCTCAGTGCTTCAAAATGTTCAGGAATGTTATTGTTCTATCCTAAGGGCCAGAAGGTGACTTCCACAGACCCCCCCCTCCCAAACTAGCTTTATCCCCAAGGCCACTCAAAGACACCTTTTGAGCAAATCGTATTGAGCATTGTGTGGACCATACTACTTCCATCAAGCATTGGTAAGTGGTCATGGTGTACTTGATTTCCCAAGTAGGGAAAATGCAGCACTTTGCAATCAGGGACAGTATGACTGAGCAAACCCCACTTTCCCTTCAACCCTGTAGATGCATCACAAGTGCAGTGATCAGATAACTTTCATCCACCTCCAATTATAAGCAAATGTTTTAATACAGCAGTACCTAAACTGTGAGTTGTGACTCAGCAGTGGGTTATGACCCTATTTTTGGTGGGTCACAGAATGGTTGTGGGCCAGCTTTGCTGTGACACCATAAGGCATTCATAAGGCATTCTATGGCTGACATGGCCATAGGATTTGCCTTCTTTGAGCTCTTGAGCACAATGGAAAAGGACTTTCTCTGCAGCAGCAAAAATGCAATTATTATTATTATTATTATTGGTTTATAAAAAATATCAAATGAGGATCAGGCAAGAAAAATGGCAAAGTGCTCCAAGGTCCGTTCATTAAAAATATAGCAGAAAGTGTTGACAGTAACAAAACCTGGGACTGGCTCAGAACAGGTAGATTGAAGGAAGAGACAAAGGGATTAATTTTGGGAGCCCAAGACCAGGCATTAAGAACAAATGTATATCGAGCTAAAATTGAGAAATCTACGAACAGTAAATGTCGCCTGTCTAAAGATGCAGATGAAACTGTGGGCCACCTGGTCAGCTGCTGAAAGACGATCATGCAGACAAACTATAAAGAAAGGCATGATAAAGTTGCAACAATAATTCACTAGAATGTGTGTAAAAAGTATAAACTGCCTACAAGTAATAATTGGTAGAACCATAAAATCAAAAAAGTAGTATAGAATGAAGACGTCAAAGTGCTCTGGGATTTTAGAATACAAACTGATAAGCATCTGCTACATAATACTCCTGATAAAACCATCATTGAAAAGAGGGATACGAAAGTCTGGATAGTAGATATTGCAATACCTGGAGATAGTAGAAGATAATGAACTGGAGAAAATGACAAAGTATAAAGATCTGCAAATAGAAATGGAAAGACTGTGGCACAAGAAAGCAATACCAATTGTCATAGGGGCCTTGGGTGCTATCCAGAAACATTTGGAAAAGTATTTAAATACCATCGGGATCAGCACAAGCATTAACAATCAATTACAGAAGGCTACTTTATTAGAAACTAGCTATTTTTACCCAGTGTTGCCCGGGCAACAAATTATCCCAAGTCCGAACGTGGACTCAAACGGCATCGGGAGCCTTTGTCTTGGCGACCCTGGAAACTATGGATTTGACACCAATTTCAGCCGTTTTTGACCATTTTCACGTGGGGCCCCGGGGGCGGTGGGGGGGGGGTCTGACCCCCGCAGTGTTTGTCAGCAGACCGTAAAGGATACGCGTGCTGAGTTTGGTGTAAATCGTTCCAGGCGACCGTTTTCATGTGGGCTCCCCCACATACCCCCCCCGGGGGCGCTAGGGGGCCCTGACCACCGCAGTGTTTGTCGCCAGTCCGCCAGGCATGCACATGCCGAGTTTGGTGCCAATCGGTCTGGGCGTTCCAGCGGGGCATGGCGGACGTTCTGTGTCGCATCCCTTCTCGCCCCCCACATTGAGGGTGGGCGAACCAGGACTCCAACAGCACTGAGAGCATCGGCAACTGTCTTAGTGGCCCCGGAAACTACAGATCCGACACCGATTTCGGCCATTGTCAACCATTTTCATGTGGGGGCCCCCACGTACCCCCACCCCCGAGGGCACTAGGGGGGCCCTGACCCCTGCAGTGTTTGTCACCAGCCCGCCAAGCATCTGCATGCCGAATGTGGTGCCAATCGGTCTAGGCGTTGCAGCAGGGCATGGCGGAGGTTTTGTTTCACGGCATTTGACACGGTCCCCCACCAAAGACTGCTGAAGAAACTTCACAGTCAGGGAATAAGAGGGCAGGTCCTCTTATGGATCCAGAATTGGTTGAGGGCCAGGAAACAGAGAGTGGGGGTCAATGGGCAATTTTCAGAATGGAGAGAGGTGAAAAGCGGAGTGCCCCAGGGATCTGTCTTGGGGCCCGTGCTTTTCAACTTATTCATAAATGACCTGGAGACAGGGATAAGCAGTGAGGTGGCCAAGTTTGCGGATGACACAAAACTTTTCCGGGTGGTAAAAACCAGAGACGATTATGAAGAGCTCCAGAAGGATCTCTCCCAGTTGGGGGAATGGGCAGCCAAATGGCAGATGCGTTTCAACATAGACAAATGTAAAGTGATGCACGTTGGGGCAAAAAACCAAAACTTTACCTATAGGCTAATGGGTTCTGAGCTGTCTGTGACAGCTCAGGAGAGAGATCTTGGGGTGCTGGTGGACAATTCAATGAAGGTATCGACCCAGTGTGCGTCAGCAATTAAGAAGGCCAATTCCATGCTTGGGGTCATTAAAAAAGGGGTTGAGAATAAAACAGCCAATATTATCATGCCATTGTACAAATCAATGGTAAGGCCACACCTGGAATATTGTGTCCAGTTCTGGTCGCCGCATCTCAAAAAGGACATAGTGGAGTTGGAAAAGGTGCAGAAGAGAGCGACAAAAATGATTACGGGGCTGGGGCACCTCCCTTATGAAGAAAGACTGCAGCGTTTGGGGCTCTTCAGTCTAGAAAAAAGGCGCCTGAGGGGGGACATGATTGAGACATACAAAATTATGCATGGAAGGGATAAAGTCGATAGAGGGATGTTCTTTTCCCTCTCTCAAAACACCAGAACCAGGGGGCATCCACTAAAGCTGAGGGTTGGGAGAGTTAAAACAGATAAAAGGAAGTACTTTTTTACCCAGCGGGTAGTTAATCTGTGGAACTCCTTGCCACAGGAGGTGGTGATGGCATCTGGTCTTGATGCCTTTAAGAGGGGATTGGACAGATTTCTGGAGGAAAGGTCCATCATGGGCTATAGGCAATGATGGATTGTGCAACCTCCTTACAAAGGTGGTGGGCTACTGGTACCGGGTGCAAGGGAGTGGCAACAGGATGTAAGCATCTTGTTGTTACATGCCTCCCTGGGGCACCTGGTGGGCCGCTGTGAGATACAGGAAGCTGGACTAGATGGGCCTTTGGCCTGATCCAGCAGGGCTCTTCTTATGTTATGTTCTTATGTTCACACCCCTTCTGGCCCCCCACATCGAGGGGGGGCGAACCTGGACTCCAACAGCATCGGGAGCGTCGGCAATCATCTCAGCGACCCCGGAAACGACGGATTCGATGCCGATTTTGGCCATTTTCGACCATTTTCATGTATCCCCACCCCTGGGGGTGCTAGGGGGGTCTGACCTCCGCAGTGTTTGTCGCTAGGCCGCAAGGTGTATGCGTGCCAAGTTTCGTGTCGATCGCTCCAGGCATTTCGGAGCCTATGCGGAACATACATACATACATACATACATACATACATACACACACTCTTCTTTATATAGACTAGCTTTTTTTACCCGGCGTTGCCTGGGCAACACATGATCCCAAGTCAGAACATGGACTCAAATGGCATCGGGAGCGTCGCCATTCGTCTCAGCGAGCCTGGACACTACGGATTTGCCACCGATTTCGGCCGTTTTTGACCATTTTCACATGGGGCCCCCTGCATAGCCCCACCCCCGGGGGCGGTAGGGGTCCCTGACCCCCATAGTGTTTGTCCCCAGGCCACCAGGCATCCGCATACCGAGTTTGGTGGCAGTCAGTCCAGGCATTCCAGCGGGGCATGGCGGAGTTTTTGTTTTGGACCCCTTCTTGCCCACCATGCCAAGGGGGGCCAAACCTGGACTCCAATGGCGTCGGGAGCGTCACCGCTTGTCTCGGCGGCCCCAGAAACCATGGATCCAAAACCGATTTTGGCCGTTTTCTACCATTTTCATGTGGGGCCCCCTGTGTACCCCTACCCCCAGGGGCGGTAGTGGGCCCTGACCTCCGTAGTGTTTGTTGCCAGGCATCCGCATACTACGTTTGGTGCCACTCGGTCCAGGCGTTTCAGCGGGGCATGTCGGACATTTTGTTTTGCACCGCTTCTGGCCCCCCATGCCGAGGAAGGGCAAACCTGGACTCCAACGGAGATGGGAGCGTCGCCACTCGGCGACCCCGGAAATGACGGATTCTATGCCAATTTAGGCCATTTTCATGTGGGGCTCCCTGTGCACCCCCACCCCCAGGGGCGCTGGGGGCCCCAACCCCTGCAGGGTTTGTGCGCATGCCAAGGTGTGTGCATGCCAAGTTTGGCGGTAATCGGTCCAGGCGTTCTAGTAGGGCATGGCGGACGTTTTGTTTCACACCCCTTCTCGCCCCCCCGCATTGAAGGGGGCCGAACCCGGACTCCACCAGCGTCGGGAGCATCACCATTCATCTTGGCAACCCTGGAAACTACGGATTCGACGCCAATTTCTGCTGTTTTTGAGCATTTTCATGTGAGCCCCACCAGGACCCCCACCCGCAGGGGTCCTAGGGGGTCTGACCCCCCCCAGTGTTTGTCACCAGACTGCAAGGCACACACATGCCCAGTTTGGCATCAATCGGTCCAGGCGTTCCAGGAGGGCATGGTGGACGGTGTGTTTTGTGCCCCTTCTCGCCCCCCCCACACCGAGGGGGGGCTGAACCTGGAGTCCCACGACGTCGGGGGCGTTGCCGCTCATCTCGGCAACCCCGGAAACGACAGATTTGACACTGATGTCGGCCATGTTGATGTTTCAAAAAACCCCTGCACCCCCCGGGGAGTCCTAGGGGTGTGTGACCCCCACAGTGTTTGCGTGCCAAGTTTCGTGTCGATCGGTCCAGGCGTTGAGGAGCCTATGCGGAACATACGTACAAACGTACAAACACACGTTCTCTTTTATATAGATAGATAGCAAATATATTATGATGATATTCATAATGCAACAACATAAAAAATAATAGCTGCCTGTCCTAGGTCCTTGGGCAGAACTTGATAGGTGGATGGATACATACAGAATCTAGTCAAAAACAACATGCCTGTGCAAAAATATAACCATAATAATCTAAAAGATGCAAGTACCATTTCTTGGGGTATTAGGTTCATTTCCAACAGGTTCTCTTCTGCAAAAGTAGAATCTATTTTTAAAAAACCTTAATAAATTATATTGTGCAAATATTACTTAATGATTCCTGCAAACAATGTAACCACCACCAAATTGTTTAAAAGAAAAACTAAAAGAAAGTTAAATTAATTAAAGAAAAAGAAAAACTAATTAAAAGAAAAACTTTTTCCCCTATTATTTGTCTTGCTTTGGAGTAAACATTACATAGATCACGTTCTGAATTCCATACTTCTCTTTGACTATCCTTTGTCAACATTTTTCTCTCCAGGGAATTAACTCTGTTGACAGCTGAACCAATCACAACATCTGGATTTCTAGGTTTCTTAACAGGAAACAGCTTACATTTGTCAACAAGCAAACAAAGAAAACATCCTTCTTCCTTCACCCCCTCCTTCTGTTCATAAGAACTGCTCTGCCAGGTTTGACCCAAGTCTCAATATTCCAGCATTTAAAATATCATGATCATAATCAGTGGTGTCAAAGCCCATCAGACATTTGGAATGGGATTTTTGTGTGCTCACTAGTTTGACCTCTACCCAAGAGTAAGAATTGGTGAGATATTACTGTATACTGTAATGTTTGATGTTTCTAGTAATGCTTTGTTGCAGTTATCTTGTCAAGACTCTTAAGTGCTGGATATTTATTATTACAACAAGCAGGGAATAAAGGTTAGAATCATCCCCTGATATTTGTCTCCAGCATTTGTGCGTAGAGGTGCACAGTCTTAGTATATGGCTATTAGGAATTAGGATATTCAGCCATCATAGCTGACATTTTAGTCATTTAGAAGCAAAAGTCTGCTTCTAAGCAATGTTGAAAGGAAAACCTCCTGCTCTCTTCTATGTGAGCTTCTCTTCCCTCATTAGAGAAAAAAAAAAGAATTAATTTTAAACCCCCTTTGCAAAGAAGTTCTAAAATACCTTTGTGGGAAACCAGACTATTTCTATTTGTCTTCTCTAGTCAAGTCAGTTTATTAAAGGATGCAACATATAAAAGTCCTCTTGGAAAGTCTCTCTATTACTCATCAACCCCAAAGCCTTCCTTTCTTTCTTGTTCACACACAGGAAATCCCAGCATTCCTAAGACTGCCCGTTGTGTTCTTGACTTTTCAAACCCTGGAGTCAAAGCCTTATTCAATCAGTCTCTTTGGAGAATGATGCAACAGCATTTCCATAATCAGTACTTCCAAGAAATCTATTCGCTTGACCTGGGAAAATCCTTTTTCACAGGCCAAAGGGTGTCTAAATACCCATGCTCCCTTTTGACCGAGGTGTCCCTTGGGTAAGGATATTCTCATTATAACTGTGCAAAAAGGGTGTATCCAAATTGTAACTCCCCATACCACAATATGATAAAAATAACTTTTCTGTTCTGAAGGCCATAGAGCACAAAAATAAAATATACATGAGAAGCTTTTAATAAAACGTATTTTAATAATATTATTTTAGCAGATAATTTATTGTCCTTTTTTTGCAGGATTTTAAATCAAATTGCTGACTTAGGGTCTAGTGTTAATAGTGTACATACATTGTATGTTTCATATTTATAATGTTTAGCTATTTTTGCTTCACTCCATGGGAGGTTCTCAGGGGAAACTTCTCAAAACAAGGGAAACCCGCTTAAGCTTTTCAAAGAACAATTAAGGCCTAGTTCTTCCTGAGCAGTGAACATGAAATTGGGTGAACTCCGGAAGCTAGTGGAGGACAGGGAGGCCTGGCATCAGTGGTGCAATTCAAATGAATTAACAACCGGTTCTATGACGTCATAGCTGGAGCCAAAAAAACCCGAAGCCAGCAGAGGTAAGCAAGTGGGCGTGGCCCGGCCATTTAACAACCGGTTCTATAGAACCTGGGCGAACCCCCTGAATTTCACTACTGCCTGGCGTGCTGTGGTCCATGGGGTTGCAAAGAGTCGGACACACAACAACAACACGTTCTTCCTGTGGTGGTAAACCTATTCCTGAGATACATCATTTCAGATTTCAAGGCTGCTCATACGATTGAATGTTTATCCATACCCCAAAAAAGAAGTAAAAATGGCATGCACACAGAAAAGTATCATGCCAAGTAGAAGGCTAGAATTCTCTTTGGCATGCTAGTTTTCTATATGAAGGGCATTTTTCCCTTTCGTACATAGCAGCTCTCACCCACTCTCTTAAATGCTATAACGTGAGAGGTTGACCACTATAGAGAGAACCAAGCATAAGAAAAGGAAGCAAAATCCCTCCCACCCTCAAGAAACGTAAGCCTTATTTAAATTATTTTGGCCTCTCTTGAAGTTCCTCAGACATTTTGGCTTGAGAAATAATCTCCCAAATATCCTTTAAATTTTTGTTCAGGCCAAACATATACTATGTTTCTTAAGACAACCCCCCTCCCACTAATTGGGACCTCTCCTCACTGTTACCAGTAGCCAAGACTAGTCAAAGAGAAAAGGAACACAGGACTGTAGCATCAAGCCAGTCACCTCTGGATGGTAAACTACTGTATTACAATAATGACCAATTCACATTCTCAACACTTTTGAGGGCACAATCCTAAACTGTGCTGGAACAGCACAGGCAGGCAGGCCTGCACTGTATCCAACACAACTTGGGTGTGGCCTGGAGCCTCCATGGAGCAAGTAAAGGGCACATTCATTCCCTTGCCCTGGGGTAGGCGCCAGCTGCACCTATGGGCTACTCAGATCTGCGCCCGCTATATAGCAGGTGCAGATTTGAGTTCCCTGTGCATCCCGAATTGGTGGCGCGCGGATCAGGGACAGGGGGGTGGATATGGCCTCACAGCCACACCCAGGCTCCACCCCCCTCCCCAGGCCTCCCTCCCTCCCCCCACCAGAACTGCCCCTGCAGAACTCAGCTGGCACAGGAACGGCGCACCGGCAGCTTTTGCTGGCGCCACGGGGTTGCTGCTGCTGCCTGCATGCCTTACAGCAGTTTCGCAACAGTGCGGTGCCAACACAAGCAGCTTTCATCGGCCGCAGGACACCCTTGGATTGCACCCTGAATCTTCTTTATCACTTTGTAACTTTTCTCATCAAGTTTCATTTAGTGCAACTGTTCTAGGGTTTTTGCTTTCATTGTTTCTTAAGCAATATTATTCGTTTGTCCTAATGGCCAAATTTGCTGTGCAACGGCTGCACTGTGCAACTGTGAGTTCTTCTGCAGCTAATTCAGGTGAATTGCCATAGAAGCAAGGGAAACTTGGCAAACTCCTTGGAAATGATAGTTGATCCAGATGGTGGCTTCTCCTTGTCCTTCCTATGCTTGGTGTTCCGTGATCTAGCACACAAACAGATGATAAAAGAACTAGAACCCCAAATGGTGATATGGAGCAAGTCATCAGCCAGGCGAGAGCCATAGGCAAACAGCACAGTCCAGCCGAACAGTCAGGTTCTAGAAACAAAATTGTCTGGAGAAGGATGGGGCTCATTCTTGCAACCCCTTCTCACTATTATTATTATTATTATTATTATTATTATTATTATTAATTAAATTGTTACCCCGCCTTTCTGCCTAAAAGGCATTCAAGGCGGCATTACAAAAACAGATTTAAAAACAGAAATAAAATACATCCAATTAAAAACAGTAAATTAAAACAATATAAAAGTACAATATAAAATACAACGGTCATCCCGTGGATCATAAAAAGAATGCAAAGACCAGCCAGCCTGTCAGCAACTAAAAGCCTGCTTAAACAAAAAGGTCTTCAGTCCCCGCCGAAATACCGCCAACGAGGGAGCAGTTCTTAACTCTAAGGGGAGGGTATTCCAAAGTTGGGGTGCCACCGCCGAGAAGGCTGTCCTGCTGGCCGCCACCCCTCTCACCTCTCCTGGTGGCAGCACAGTCAAAAGGGCCCCCCCCGGATGACCTCAGAGCACGGGTAGGATTATATGGGAGGAGGCGGTCCCTCAAATACCCTGGGCCCGAGCCGTAAAGGGCTTTAAAGGTCAAAACCAGCACTTTGAATTTGGCCCGGAACAGAACCGGCAGCCAGTGTAGTCGCCGAAGCAACGGCTCGACAGAGTCAAACCGACGTGCCCCAGCAACCACCCGAGCAGCCGCGTTCTGTACTAGTTGTAGTTTCCGGACCGTCTTCAAAGGCAGCCCCACGTAGAGCGCATTGCAATAGTCTAATCTAGATGTCACTAGGGCATGGGTCACTGTGGCCAGGTCCGCACCGCTCAGGTACGGTCGCAGCTGGCGGATCAGCCGAAGCTGAACAAAGGCTCCCCTGGCCACCGCCGACACCTGAGACTCCAGGTGCAGCTGTGAATCCAGGAGAACCCCCAAGCTGCGGACCTGCTCCTTCAGAGGGAGACAGATGAGACAGATTACTTGGCTCTGATAGTTTTCTTCAGTTCAAGTTGACTGCATTGGTTCTCTGGGTCACCTGTCCAAGTACTGAGCCAGCTGATGAGGCCTGCAATTCTGCCTGTGGGTGACCCAGTTCAGCCTGTGATTTTCAACCTTTTTCATCTCGAGGGACACTAAAATGGTCAAGGCACACCATCAGCTTTTGACAATTGACAAGGCACACTGTGCTGCCAGCGGGGGGGCTCAAATCCCCCAGTGGCCCTACTAATAAATGACTCTCAAATTCCCACAACACACCTGGGAACCATGCTGCAGCACAGTGCTGTAACTCCTTGGCAGACATGTTTATGCAGGAGCACCATCAGGGGTTGGCCAGGCCCACTCAGAACCTCAGAAGCCACAGGATAAGCTGCAATCTCCCCCACACCAAGCATCTTCTTCCAAGGTTCATAATATATGTTTTGCCCCCTGCCTTTGGAAGCCCTGAATTTTCTCTTTCAACACTTTGGCCTCAGATTCATAGTGTTCCTATACCTACAGAGGCAGAGTAAAACTGTGTCTGGGTTGTACCATTTCAGATTGTAGATTGGTAGTGTTTATTCACATGAATAAATGCTTCTCCATACTAATACAATCCACCACACAGAAAACTCTAGTACCCAATCCAATTTCCCCTTTCTATAGCTCCTCTTAATTAAACAAAAGGAAAAACATGTGATACTATCATTGGGCAGTCCAATCCTATCCTGCACTGGAACAGGCAGGCCAATTGGCCTGCCCCATATCCAGTGTAGGGTTGGGGTGGCTGCAGTCCAACTTGGAGTAAGGAGAATGATTTCCCTTATCCTGTGCTGCGTGGCAGGCACCCCAATAGGGCTGCTCAGATTTGCACCAGCAGAATTGCTGATGCAAATCTGAGCAGCCTGAGTAAGACTGACCCAGCTGGGGATGGGGGTTTGATAGCCTAGATCACCATGGTGGCTTCTCCTTGTCCATCAGCCCACCCATCAGCCCACCCTTCCCCACCCCCATGCCAGCTGCCCTCAGCCATCCTAAATTTAAGGGCAAAAGTCCAGACATCAGTGCAGAGAGTTAGGCGTGCAGCCTTGTGATGGTTTCTCCAACTCAAAAGGAGTCACAAACGTGCCTTATGGCATGTTTGTGACACTCCTGAGCCAATGCAAGTGACTTGTACCGGCCCAAAGAGCACTTGGGATTGTGCTCTCAGCGTATTGTCTAGTTTGGCTCTGAAGTTGTTCAGTTAAGAAACATAATTCCTACCCATAAAAACCTCTATAACTGGACTGCACTAACTGGAAGCGTGTGGGAATCTGAATTTTGCATGCTTCTTTCCACCATCATGTGGAGCAGTCATGAAAATAGAATGTAAAGGTCTATTGCAAAGCAGCAAGTCCAAGGTGGTGCCAAACACTTGATGAAGTAGCGTCAGGAGAAAAAGCCACGGCTTGCAAAACAAACTGTCAAAACTTAGACAAAATGAATGCCTGGACAATATATGCCTGAAACCAAATTTGTGGGCATCATTGTGTTAATCTATTCCATGATCCAGAAGGGTCCAAAGAGGGGTGGGTTTTTTTGGGGGGGGGCGGGGGAGGTTCAGCAAAAAGAATTGGCATTCACAATGCAAACACGGACACATTAATTAAGAGTTGCACAACAGAGCAAACTGATGGCTCTTTCTCCCTATGTAAGGTCGCATTCAACCTAGCTTGTTTTCCAATATATTATTCAGGAATAACTGGTATCATTCACACTAAATTGTGAGTGGTGTCACCCAAAAAGACTTGTGTGGAGGTTGGCCCTGGCTAACAATACAGGACAGCTTCTTCCCTGTGGGCTTTTGGAAATTATCTGTCCCCAGAACTGGGCTGCAAACTTGACTGTTTGGAATTAAATAGTGATGTAAAAACATAGAAAAGGAACCTGTCCAAGAACAGCAGACTCAGAAGCAAGTCTAAAAATTGGAGTTTTAGCCTCCCATTTTTTGCCACCTTAAAAGCAAAAAGATTCACAAGGTTTATTTCCTCTTGTCTTAAGTGACAAACTGTGTGGCTATTACTGGCTGTTTATAAGTCTTTCTGCTCTTGGGTTATCTTTGGATTGCTGTTCAGTCTAACCTGAACTAAAACAGGCTTTATCTTTCATCAATGATGCTTTGCCCTGAATCCTTTAATGTTAAGGCCCTGTTTTAGCTGATTATATTGTTTCTGTTGTCGTAGCCTGTGGCTAATAAAACCCTATCAGCACTACCAATTTGCTTTCTTTAATCACAACATGACCAGGAATCCCAATGGGTTGCTGTCAAGGGAGGCTGGAATTGAAGGATGATGAGTACCAGCTGTTGACACAGAGCCGGTGAATGAAGCAGGGAAGAGGGCAAAATTAGCCTGTAGGCGTGTTAAATTGCACTTAATTGTCACCTAAGCAGTAAACCCCACATCTGGACTATGTCACTGTCAGCTAGTGCGGGTACACACATTTGAATATCTCCTCATACAAAGAACAAAACCAAACCAGTCCATTCAGGAAACGAGCACATCAGGGAGAAGACTACGCTAGAACCATTTTCACTGATACGTAGAGTGCAATCCTAACCTGGAGTTAGGCCAGAAAAGTTTGGCCGGCACTAGGGCTACCACCTAAAGCAAGTTTGGACCTCTCTCGGAGTCAGGGAGGATGGCCCACGTCTGTGTGCTGACCTCTGACTCAGAGAGTGGTCCATACATACTTTACAGTGTCTCTTGTGCCAGTCAAACTTTGCTGGCCTAGATGTGACAGCCTAACTCCAGGTTAGGATTGCACCCACAGTAGGATCCCTATGTCTATACTTTAAATGACTGATTTTGTATTGTCAAACATTATTGCTTTAAATATTGCGAACAAGCATACCAATATGTGTACCTGATTGGTTAGTCTGAACATGTGTGTACATTTTTCCTTTTCACTCTTTCCTAATTCAGGTGCCTCATCTTCCACTTACATTCCATGTACCTATTTTTGGAATTTTATTTCTCTTGATTTTCAAAATGCCTACATGGTAAAGATCTGCTTTGTCAAAATGCAACAATGTGCACTTCGTGTACTGTGCGGAAATTTACATTTGGAAATTGAGGAAGTAGTATGGCACAGTGGCTAAGACCGTTAACTAGGATGCCCATGGTTCAGCCCCCACCTCAGCCAAAAATTCACTGGGTGGCCTTAAGCAAACCACTTATATAAGTCTCAACTCCCACTCCTTCTATAGGATGAAGAGATTCAGTAGTGAAGGCACATAACCCTCCTAACTTTGCCACTCAATCAGCAAACCATAGGAGAATCTCTCCCATTTCTCTTTTCCTTCCTTGTCTCTCTTCTCTCACTTGTTCAGTTATCTTTCTTTTTCACTACTTTATCCTCTTTGATTCTTTCTGTCCATATCCTTCATGGTGCACATGCTGCTTGTGGCAGAGCTTAACCCCCACAACACAGGATGAGATAGTAGGTTTCTAGCATGTGAGGAGACAAGGTTAGAGGTAATGAAGCACAATTAAACACATATTGATCACCACATAAATGCTTGGAATATTAAGCTGTTCAAAGTTCTTCAAAGTTCTTCAAAGTTCCATGTCCCATGGAATTGGCTTATTGTTTATTTTCCATGCTAACTGGGCAAGAGGCACTTTTTCAAGTGGTGTTCCTCTTACATTTAGCAGTGGGTGAGTAATTGTCCCTCTTCACCCGAGCACAGTGGTTTTTCTAGTGGCTGTTACTGGTGGTGTTCTGCATTTTTTTTTAAGATTGTGAGCCCTTTTGGGACAAGGAGCTTTATAATTTAACTTTATATTTGCCTGTAAACAAACTGTGAACTTTTTGTTGAAAAACGGTATATAAATTGTTGAATTCATGGTGTAGAACTGTTCCCTCAGGTAGTACGAAACAATTGCACCATTTTCATCCAACAAAATCCTGAAAGGTATGCATTTTTACTCAGAAATTCAGTTTAATTTCAGCAGTGCATGGGCTCTGTAAGTAGAGTCTGTATACAGCCAGTCTATTTTCCCACTGCTGAATATAACACAACACAAAACAAGGAAGAAGTTCCTATTGTCTAACAAGATGTAGCACCTCATGGCACTTCTGATAAGAAGTCCCAGACCAAGCTCATTTTCAAATAACAGTATTTGTCTAGCGCTTCTAGAGCACCTCAGTAACCCTTACAACAATCCTGTACAATACAAGGGTGATTTCAAATAAACTTCCTGCAGACTTTGTGCGACTGCAGTACTGGGTTGGTTTTTGGATTCCATCAGTGATGAAAAATAATAGAAAAGGGGCATAAATCAGCCAAAGTGCCAGAAGCCTCCACTTTGTTTTGTCAAAAGAGTTTAAGAGGTGTGTTCTCATTGGCACCTCTGAAGTTACTATTAGCTGTCTATAAAAAGTATATACACTAGTATCTCACGTCTTCAGACAAGATATTGATTTCAGCATCATGCATTATCCTTATATAGCAGATGGCAGATGTAAGCCTGCAATTCTACACACACCTACATGGGAGTAAGTTCCATTAAACTCAATGGAATTTACTGCTGAGTAGACATGCATAGGGTTGTGCTGCAAAACCTGGAGAATAGTAGCTTTCCCAAGCCCACCTTGAAAACTGAGGGCCAAAATGAAGGTTTCATTGGCAATTGGTATGCAGAATCAGGTTTGTCATCAGATCCATATAAATTGAGGTGGGGGCAATTTAAAACACAGAATGGATGTGTAAGAGAGAGAACCAGACCCCTCCCCCCTTTCTTCCTGAAGTTTCTCTCTCAAGAGGGTCCAAGAGCAGATATTTAACACTGTTGGGAGGAAAAAACAACTTTCAGTTCATGGTTTTGGGTGGGAAAGCATCAGCAGGGGGAACTTTCAGCTCATGCCCTCCCACTTGTGAGGTACCTAAAGCATTCCACCCCACCTGCTTGAAATCAACAGGGAGGAACTGAGTCATCCCACATCAGTCTGAGGTATGAGCTCAGCCAAGGACTGTTCTAGCTCACAGTTCACACTTCTCCACTACACCACACCCACTCTCAGGCAAGTTTTGCACCTTTCAAAGTAACAGACCACCTTTATAAAATGGAATCTGCTCTGGCTTTCTCATTCTCAGTGAATCAGCTCTGCTTTGTCACACGCAACCTGATCTGTCACAGCTTTTCTCAGCAATAAGGAACTTAATTCATATGTGTGCTTAGGACTCCAGCCTTTATCTCTCACCTCTTGTGTTCATTAAACTTATCTAAAATAATCCTGAATTTAAACACTGTAAGCACAATTCCCATTGAAACAAAGGAGATATATAATAACACAGCTAAGGAATTTTCTGATGTTTTGTGCACAATAAGTTTAGCCAGACCAGTCTTAATTCTAAAAAAATCCTTCTTTAGTTTGTCCATTCAGAGGCTAAACGGAGAAACTGCTGCCCTTCAGCCCATCATCACCCCCTTCATTCCCCTCTTTGAAACAGGTAAGCCTGTTCTCTCACCTTTCCAGGCACGTGTGGGGTAAGGCTGCTAATCCTTTGCACATCTTGCTGTGTGGTTATGATATCCTTGATACCAAGAAGCATATGTAAGAGAGAACTGCGCCTTTGTCTGTAAGACAGCCGGCTTCTTTGGGGAATATATACAGAGGCTGCCTTGAATCCCAGCCAGCCCCTTTGGCCAATCACAGCCACTGTCACGTTTCCAAGCAGACGTACAGTAGCCAGACAGCCACAGACCTTGTCAGGTGGCTGCCTTTTGCTCTCTTTCTTTTTTGTTATTTCATAAATTAGTTGCTGTTAATGCATCCGTTAACTGAAACAGATTAGTAAGACTTGAGGGTGGTTTTAAGAATATTTAGGCGATAGGGACCAGCTTTTAACCTTACAAAGTACAGTGTAAAGTGTTTGGACTTTCATTGTATCTATGAAGCAAAATTAGTAGATATATTATTGAGAACATAATAATCTAGTCATGGCTATCTAGCCCCACTGCCTTATTTACTGTGTACAATAGCATATTGGCAGCAGGGCCTCTGAAAGGGAGTTGCAGGGGGTACATCGTGCCTGGGTGTAAAGAACAGGAAACACTAGGCCGCTGATCTGACTCTATCTTAGTTAATTGAACCCACTGCAAATTGAACTCACTGCAAAACCTTAGGTGGTGGTGATAAGCCATCAACCTTGACTTGTGAAAACAGATAGCGTTTTTGCTCTTATCAGAGTTGTCTCTTGGCACAGGGAACTTTGAGGGAGTAAACTACAGAGTAAAATGCTCCAGGATACTGCAGTTAGGAAGATCAAGTGCAGCTGTGTGAGGTGCCACTTAGTGGGCTAAAGCTTGTGGTAAACTTTGGCATTACCTCAGGAGGGTCAGGCCTGACTCCCTGATTGGATAATTATTACCCAGGAACTATAAAGACCACCTAAGGGGCTTTGTCCTGTTCATTTTTTTTCTGGCTGTTCCTCCTTGATCTAGCATGGATGGGCAGCTTGAACCAACTTAACAGGGCAGGTGAAACCATCCATCTCTATTAAGTGATGCCTTGAAAGAGAAAGGTTTAGTAAGTTTTAGGATCACAGGTTTATTGTGTTCTGATATTTAAGTCTCATGTCTTTTTACCTTATGCCTTTCCTTAAAATAAATGTAACCTAGTTTTCTATTCTTTAAGCTTTTACCTTAAATGCAAATTGCTGTATTTTTTTTCTAAACGTCAGCTAGATATGAATCTCCTTAGGAGGTTAATTGCCTGAAAAGCTGGGTATTGCTGGGAGGCCCTTCCCATTCCTTTAAGGTGAGCTTGGGCCTGTGTTCCTTTCTGGAGGGGATGGCAGTTTTGTATAGCAGTCGTCTTCAACTTTTTCATGCAATGACCCCAATACATAAAAAATGAACTGAAATATGAGACTGGGGGCCCACTGCCAATTCCTCCCCCTCCCAAAACCTGATCTGTCCCCTTTGCCACCCACCCAGACTATCCCATTTCTCCCTGCTTCTTGTACCTTCACAACAAGCCTATGAGGTAGCAACCTGAGCAGGGTTGGCCTTAGGAGCTGCAGGGCAAGACAGCAAGAAGAGGCAATGCAGGATTATATCAGGAACTCAGCTTGGATAAGGTGATTGGATCCAAGTCTTTGAAAGTCTTCCACAGGCTTTGAAAGGTTGCCACGACCCTCAAAATGAGGCTTCGTTGGGGTCCTGACCCGCAGGTTGAAGAACACTGCTTTATAGCCTAACACCTTAATAAGAAGTGTGCCTGCTTTAGTTATGGGTAACAGCTAAGGCACATTTGGTTTGTACTCACGTCATTTTGGAGACTACAGAGCTATGACTCTTGACAAGTATTTTTGTTAAGTGCCATAGTTTCAGAGAGACTTGTCCCTCTGAGGCACTGTGTAAATTAACTGTGTCACAGTGGTGCATGGGGGGGGGGAATAGGGCACCTACCAGCTGGACAGGGCTGAAAAGGATAGCAAGAATCACATATACAGACTATTAGTTACACATTAAATAATACAGGTGTGCCCCAGTATCCACTGATTCAGTATCAACCATTTCCATGGATAACGGGATGCTGATTAAAAAGATAGGGAAACATTAAATAAATCTCTTTTTTTACCTTGTTTCTGCAAAACCACTTATGTTCTCCTATCTTTAAGAAGGCACCCCCAGTATCCATGGTGGGGTCCGGAACAAAACCCCAGTGGGTACCAGGGCATGCGTGTATAATGGAATAATTATTGGTCAGCACATTTTCAAAATGGTGGATGACACCCCCAAATCAGTTTGCTCAGTGAAGTTGGAAGGCCAGCCAGAATGGTACCGTCACAGTTTCACATTGGTCCTGTGTCTCAAACCAAACACAGTAAAGCATGTTAAACATTGAAAACTTTGACTGAAGGAGCAGGAACATTAAAGTTATGTTCCCATCTCCCTATCCATAGTTACAAGCGTGGAAAGGGATCAGTACAATTTTCCAATTTTCCTGCCACCGTTTATATTGGTCCATAATAAGATTACTATTACAGGGCAGAGATTGCCTCAGCTGCCCAAAGGTTTGGGGCTGAGTGCCAACTGCAGCCCTGCCCATCCCTTTATGCCATTGCTGCTGCCACCCTCTGCTAGTGCCTGGCTCAATAGGAGTGCATGAACAGCACTGCTCCAGTCTGCTCCCTGAGATGCTGAATTTGTGAAAGATAGAGCTGAAGAGGATGGAGGAGACGACTAAAACAACTTGCAGGAGATTTTTACCCCTCCCCTGTACTCTACTTCCTCTTCTGCCATTATCCTCTTCATTTTCAAATCCTCTAAGGCAGTGTTCTTCAGCCTTGGGGTTAGGACTCCAAATAAAAGGGTCACAGCAATGTATAGGAATGAATAGGTTGAAGGCCACTGGACTAGAGCACCACAGGTAAAAGGGAGACATCTGGAATACCCCTTCAGGTACCAGGAGATTGTGTTCCCAGCTTATTTAGGTTGTTGACAATTGTGCTAAAATAGCATTCACTAGCACCAGGCTCCATGGTAACTTTTTCTGTTCTCTTTAATACAGGTAGATGATCCCTTATCCGGACATCTGAAATCCAGACAGCTTTGTCCAAGATTTTTAAAAAAACTTTATGTAGAAAGGAGGTCTTGTGCTCATTGCCTCATACAGGCTGTAAGTTCTGTGCTCTGTTGTGAGTGCCAATACAGAATATTAAAAATGTCAAAAGCCATTAAACACCCAAATGGGTAACACTGAAACGAGGAAGCATTTCTCATTATATTTACAAAATTATTCTGAAATTTAGAAAAACTGGGACACCTGTCATGACTTGAAACAAAAGCCGGTGACAGAGAGCTTCTGGAGCATGCACAACCAGGACTCAGAGCCTGAACCAAAGTCTTGGCTTCAGGAAGGAGGCCTGAGTTCCTGAACAAAGTGCTGAGTCACTCAGCAGATGTGGACTAATTAATCACCTCTGAAGTGACTCAAGGGCTGTGTGCAAAGGGCACGCCTGATTGGTGCTTTGGCTGCCCAGCAACAGTCCATGATTGGGCTCACCTGGTACATAGGCAGCACTGCTGCCTCTCTACTGGTGTGGGTGAAGGGCAGTGTGCAGTGGAGCACTCTGCTGGCCTAGAGAACACTTTGACTGAAGAGATTTGTGCTGAACCTATGCCTGTGTGGTTTCCTGCGTGAGACCCTATCTGCTTGTTTCCTGTATCGTCTGTGGTCACTGTACTTCTGTAAATACACGTTGGTGAGAAAAGACTTCTTGTGTCCTTGGACTTCTTTTCCTCATTCCTCACAGAGGGGGCCGTGCCTGGACGCCTGTGAGAGCCGAGAGTGATGCAGTCTTCCCAGTTGCTGTGTGTGAGCCTGCTACTCTGCTGCTAGTTGGCAATCTGCTGGGTTTCCTCTACCACAGTATAGAGGGCCCTCACGCACCCCAACTATCTTTCTCAACACCTTCCCATCTCTAGCAGTCCGGATAAGGGATAACCAACTTGTAGTTATTTACAGTGAACAGTGCTGGTGATGAGAAGTTTGGGTGACAGGGTTTGGGTAGGCGGATTGGGTCCTGGGAAGGGGCGGGATTGACAGTGGGGTGCCCAGTCTCATACTGTATGTATGTATTTATTTTATATTGGGGTCATGGCATGAAAAAGGTTGAAGTCCACTGCTCTAAGGGAGTGTGTCAAAGAGGTGGGAGTTCTATATCTGGTGGAATCTGAGAATCCTGAAATGTTGCATCTTTGTAAAGAAGGGATTCTAGAAATATCGCTGTATTGGGAAGAGATGTGTTGCATTCTGAAGCATGAACCCTTTGTGAATTGCAGGGTGCAATCTTAACCTGGCTTGGCAGGCCAGTTAGGCCAGCAACGTTTGGCCGTCACAAGGGCCACCGTAAAGTGCATATGGACCACTCCCGAGTCAGAGGCCAGGACTCAGACATGCACCATCAATGGAGACGCTTTCCCCAGAGGTAATTCCAATCAGGAAAGGTTGTCTCCCATGCCACCTTAAAGGACAAATAATAATAGGTTCAAATGGGCCCTGCTCAAAGGACCAAGCCCAAGAGTGTGCCCTCTGCATAAGCACAGGTTAAGCAGTGCCACTCCCCTGAAGAACCTTCAGACATGAGGTGATCCTTGGGAAACCCCAGAAGAGATGGTAGCGATCTGTCACTTCAGTGTAGCTGTACTTGTAGGGCTTGGGAATCCCATGTTAGGGAGGCAGAGCACCCTGGGGGCTTCAGGGAGGCAAGTGGATGGGACCCCAGGCTTTCTTGGCCAGTGGGGAGGCTGCCATGTGCCAAGCCGGGAACTGCCCAAGCTGCAATCAATGTGGCTGGTTGAAGGAGGCCCCAGGTTGCAACTGCGCATGCCAGGACTTGGGCCGAGCCACAATCTCGCAAAAAGGTGTTTCCTGGCCAGCCAGCTGGCTTCTTATGAGCGGGGCTGCTGGGGAGGGAGGATGGTCTATAAACAAAGGAGGCAGCAGCTTCCCTTTGGTCTGGGACATATCCAGAGGTGGCCAGTAACATTGCTGGCACAACTCCAAGCAGCCCAGATCTGGGCCAACCAGGCCAGGGTGTTAGGATCCATCCCAAGCATTGGATCCTGTCTCCACCCCCGACTGAGCTTGCCTATGGACCCGCCCATCCCCCCCCTAACGCCCCCCCCCCATGCCAGCCGAGCTTGGCAGGTTTTAACTTCGTGCTGCTGGGCCTTGGCATGGGGAGGCCAGGGCACATCTGTATGTTGGTCTACCCTCCTTTGTGTTGCCAAAAATGCACTTTACAGTGCCTTTGTGACAACATGGGGCCCAGCACAAGGGACTTATGCTGCCCCATCAAGTGCTTTGGATTGAGCTTTAAGGCATTTAACATGCAGCTCAAAACAGTCAAGGATCACACCATGGTAATTGCTGTCACTGATGTGGCTCTGGGTGAAAGAGGCTTTGTTAAAACAGGGTTCCGAACCACTTCTGTAGACCCTTGGAATAACAAGATTTGGACATTAGCAAAAACAGTTTCAAGCAACCAAAGATCAGCATCCAAAACCCATATCTGCAGACAAGGCACTGCGGTAGGGAGTGGATGAGGTCTGCTTCCTTGGCCTTTGTAGCAAAAAAATACCTCCTTAAATCTTAACAGAACTTTTACTGTTGTGAAGATAACATTCAGCAGAGGAGGTATAGATTACAGCCAAGTTGCCAGATGATGTGGTTGTTATCGGCTCCTTTTCCATGGCAACAAAAGTCCTGTGACAAGGCAGGGAGCCTACAGGGTGCATCTATAGCTGCTAGCCAAGTGGTGTCTGAGGGAGGATGCAGGATGGGTCAAGGAGGACACACACTGGTTGGTTGATTTGGTTGACAGAAGTAGGAAGGAGAATAACAGCAACACTGGGTACTTCTAACCTGTTTCCCTACTAATGAGAGGCCCAGGAGAGAACAAATGAGATAGTGAGGATAGCAGCCTTTGGTTGGAGGGACAAGGTGGAATCCTAGCCCTTTACAGGCAATTTAATTACTTTCAGATTCTTTTCATAGGCCAGTAGAAGTCAGTCTGCATTATTTCCCTTAACCAAATATTCAACCAAACATTTAAAAAGAACGTCATTTTATGAAATTTATCTAATAACAAAGTTTATTGGCATGGAGTAGGATTTCTTTCACTTGTCATATTCACATTTATATAAAAATGCAAACCAAAATAAAAACAAAGCTCTTTGCCATGTGCACCATTACTGTTGCAAAGGCAATCCAGGTTCAAACTGCAACCCTAATACTTGATGACTGAAAGAACCAGTCTCTATAGGGCAGGAATTGACTGCCTGCTGACCACAGTCATTCTTGCCTGTAAGAAACAACAAAAGTGAGTTCTCTTTAGCAAACAACATTCCTTTTCCAGAATACAACTTTCACATTGGTGAAAGGTTTGTGCCGCAGCAAAATCCTTCAAGCTTATGTCAGATGGCTTTCTGGAAGCAAATTTAATGCAATTCCGTCTTTCAAGTCATATTGCTATAAGAAAGATGTCCACACTTCGACTTGGAAATGTTGGCACAATAATGCAAGTTCTGTGATCCAAAGTAACAGTGCCCAAACTGCAAGTCCAAGTAATGCCAGCCCAGCCTGTCACTGGCACCAGGCATCTGGTTTCTGCCTCAGTACAGCAGAAGCCCTTCCTTTGCAGCTAGACGCAGCCGGTGGATCTTATCTTGCTGCAGCTCCTCATGGTTTGGGTGCCAGAGCTTCAAGATTATTCTTTCAATATTGAGAGCATAGACGGTGTGAGCAGGGACCACTTCTCGGTGGACCTACAAGTTATACATAAAGAAATCTATATTAGTAATACTACACTTAAAACACAAACTCTGCAGCTATTTGTCTAATCTTTATGCTTCCTCATAGTCTACTGAATTGCACTAGTGGTGGTGAAGCCTTGCAACAGATACAGCAGGGAGGAAGAAAGAAAAACATTTGAGGCCTGTGGTGGTGGTGAAGCACATTCCGACTCCCAAGACAACTGGGGGAAATGTCCCTTTGGCATGAATGGCAACATGGGAGCACAGCCTAGTCATTATAGCAGCTGGGCTGATTCTCCTCATCCCTTAATTCCGGCAGTTTTCTCTTAGTTCACCTGAACAGCCACTAGTTGGCTAGCTTTGTATGCCTCTTCCTGGAGAACCAGCCTGGGTGAGAAAGGAAAGAAGCAAAAGAGATGAGAGAGAACCAGCATGCATTAAGGCCAGAGGGTGGGGAAATTGCCTACCATTTGAGTAGCTTGGTGGGGAGAAAGGTGCGTATGCATGGACTCAACATATTTGGCTCAATATATCAACTGCAGGCCGCAAGTAATCATTTACTACTTTTACAGTGCCAAACATATACCAGGTCAGTGTTTGATTACCTGGTATAACATTTTTTCCTAGATGAAAACTGGATGCCCATTTCACTTAGACATACATGTTTTGGTGATAAGCTCCCAGAATAATGGTCAGGCATCTTCCCTGACTCAGAGGGTTAGCCCAGTTCATATTGCATGTGCTTTCTAAGCAATTGTGATGCTCCTAAGATTACCTGACAGCTACAGTGCCAGCTAGGTCAGGGTATCCCATGCATCCTCACTTCTGCTCCTGTGATGATGACACAGTCAGGACCTTCCTTCCCCTGTTAGGCATATTAGAGGTACTGCCTAGCTGCTTACCTGACAGTCATGGTGCTCTAACCACCCCACTGCTACCACCCAGTGGTGGGATTCAAATAAATTAACAACCAGTTCTATGTCCTTCAGGGCAGCCGCTACCTTTCTTCCCTCTCCCAACCTAAAATTAACAACTGGTTCTGCAGAACTGGTGAGAACTGGCTGAATTTCACCACTGCTACCACCCTCCTCCCTATCTACCATTTAAAAAGGCAGTGAGGATGGGGGACAGCAGAAATGGAGAGAAGCTCTAGGCAGCCAGTCTTCACTCTTCTCCCCTTTTGTCCTCTCTCCTTCACCCTCTCTGCCTTTTCAAATGGCAGATAGGGAGGGTAAGGGTAGCAGTAGCACTGGAGTGATTAAGGTGCCATCTTAACATAGGAGCAACAGTTGCAATGGCAAGGGATATGATAAACAGAGGTGTGCGCATACAACCTAGTTGACCTGGAGTTAAGGTGCAGAGACTGGGGGTGAACCAGTGGCAGCAAGGCAAATTGTGCAGAGCTAGTGGGAGGAAGTGTCAGACCTCATTTGGCTTGAGGCAGACCTGTCATTTCCTATTTACAGACACATATGTGCATGTGTGCTCGCGTGTGAATGTGTGGTCAATGCTGGACTCTTCTCATTCTGAGGGCCACAGACTAGTAGATGCATCCCAACATTATACTTAATTTTTCAAGACATGTCAATCACTAGTATTTATATACCGCTTTTCAACATAAAGTTCACAAAGCGGTTTACAGGCAAATAATAATATTAAAGTTAAATGGCTCCCTGTCCCAAAAGGGCTCACAATCTAAAAGAATGGAGAACACCACCAGCAACAGCCACGAGAAAGACACTGTGCAGGGGTGAAAAGGGACAATTGCTCTCCCCCTGCTAAATATAAGAGGACACCACTTGAAAAAGTGCCTCTTGCCCACTTAGCAGGGGTTTCAGTCCCTTTCACAGTACAGTGTTTTTGAATCACTTTATAAAGACCACAATGTTTGGGAAACTATATAGTAGACTGTGATATGGTTTACAAAAAGCACACATGTACAATTGGGTCTTGAAGACATTTTTCCCATTCCATTTCTCCCCCCCCCCCAACCCATGGCTTGACATTCATTGGAAAATGGTAAAGGTTTCCCCACGACCGAATGGTCTAGTTGTGACCGACTGTAGGGGGCAGTGCTCATCTCCGTTTCTAAGTCAAAGAGCCAGTGTTTGTCTGAGGACAAGCTTCCGCGGTCATGTGGCCGGCATGACTATACGCCAAGGCACACGGAACAGTTACCTTCCCACCAAAGTGGTCCCTATTTATCTACTTGCATTTAGGTGCTTTCAAACTGCTAGGTTGGCAGGAGCTGGGACAAGCAATGGGAGCTCACTCCATCGCATGGTCTCAAACTGCCAACCTTCCGGTCAACGGCTCGGCAGTTTAACCCACAGCACCACCACGTCCCCTAATGGAAAATAGTAGGGCAAGGTATAAACAGGTATAGAGCTGGAAGTGGTCTGTTTGAGCAAACTAATTTTAACATCTACGGGATTAACTGCTACATACAACTCTGAAGAATATATGGGCACATATAGAAGAAGAACATTCTCTCTCTCTCTCTCTCTCTCCCTCCCTCAGCAAAGTTATTCATGTTGGTTTTTGTTTTTTTTGCCAGAAAACACCTCATTCAAGCCAAGCTAGTTAACAGGACAGGAAAGTTACCTGTAGTGCTTCAAAGAGGTCATACATGTTCACTCGTGGCAGAGTGGCTGGTGAAGTATCCCCAGAACATGCAAGAAGGAGGGCTGCTTGCTGCTCAGCATCATCAGGAGGTGGGTGGGATGCAAGATTTTGACCAGGAGGTGGAGCTTGGCATGTTGGTGGGCTGAAAAATACAGAAATATTTCAGGGGAAATAGGATCCAACATTCAGCTTTGGAAGAGCAGGGCTGCCAGTTTGATTCTCTTCCTCAATGCAGGCCAAGACTTTGTCACACTGATGCGGTTGAAACTACAGTCGCCCTTCATTTTAGATGCAGTTGACTTGCGAGAATTCAACCAAACCAGAGAAAAGCAGTAATTTAATTTTTTTGTGTGTAAAATTATTATTTTTTAACTAAACAGGTAGTGGGTAAGGGTAAAAGGATAAATATTTGTATAGGAAAATACACAGATCAGGAAAACACAATGGGTATACACGTTGAATTACATCTGTTTGCTCTTCTTTTTTCCCTTTTCTATAGAATTTAACTCATCAACGTCCTGTGTTTACTTAAGCCATTATATCATATTTATTATACTCTAGCTTATAGTTACTCTAATAATTATAATTCTAATCTTCTCTAATACGTTAAGTTTGTTTCTCTATCCAGTCATAAAAAGGTTTCCAGTATACCTTAATTTTCTAAATTTCCATCTTTCAAGAAAAGCAGTAATTTAAATACTGCAGGTGATTCTGCCTGACATGCCACTTATAAAATACATGCCTGAAAGCAAGCATGAGATCGGAAATGAAGTTACAGTTCCCTCAGTCCCCGCCTGTCTCTCAGAATTTTCAAAGCAACACTATGTATTTTCCAGACATAAGGGCACTTTAGGCAATTTAGTGTATATTGCACTAGTGTATATCAAGGCAATTACTTTGCTGGCTTAGCTTATGCCAGCCTAACTCAGTTTAGGATTGCACCCTGAGATGGGCACTGCCTGCAGCGCCGGCTTCAGTGTGCCTGCGCTGCACTGCCCTTGCGCTGGCCGAAGCTGGCTGCAGTAGAGGCAAAACAAGGTGAGTGGGAGGGAGGGCGTTTCTGGGCCGGCGGTGGCCCAGGAGGAGGGTGGGCCCAGGATTTGGCCATAAAGCTAAATCCTAGACCTGATCCCCAGGCCGCATGGCCCTGATTCAAGCCACGTGGCCTCCTCAGTTCTGCACCTGCAAGATGTACGGAGTCCATGGGGGGGGGGCTGTGCCCTTGCTCTGAGGAGGCTCCAGCCTCTCCTATACTGCGTTAGATATGGCGCAGGTCCATTGGCCTCACCTTCCCAGCTCAGTAGAGAATTGAGCCCTGAGGTAAGTTTAAGGCTTTTTAATCTGTTTGTCTTAGCAAAATTCTAGTTATTTGGAGCATATCTGTTTATTTGAAACAGTTGTAACTATAGTTTGAAAGCTCAGTTGGAGGATATAATTATTACAAATCGCCTCCTACCTGCAGCTGTTTACACTGCAGCTGTTAAGCAAGAAACAAGCCTGGATGGGACAATGTGATCACTTTTTCATCAAGTTCTGGAAACCAGAATGAATGCATCTGCATGAAGCTGTCTTATTCTGAATTAGACAATTGGTTCATCTGGCTCCGTACTGTCTACACCAGTGACGGCGAACCTTTTGGGCTCGGCTAGTCAAAAATTCAGAAAGTGCCCAACTTGATCCTGCTGGCGTATCACCCATACCCAAACAAAAGAGAAACAATTATTTACTTATATTAGTTTAAAAATGCAGTTAAATTGTATGTGGTGCTATGTATCATATAAAGAAATGTCAAATAATTTCATTTGAAAAATGATACACGTGTGATATAGGTTTTTGGATCACTTGTCTACACTGACAGGCAGCAAGACTCCCTGGTTTCAGACAAGTGTCTTCCCCAGCCCCCCAGCCCCACGGCTCCACGGTTTGGGAACCACTGATCCATACTGTTCCCATTATCAACTATAACTCAGCTTAAGTATGCTAATCTCCTTGGAGTAAGGAGCATGTAGAATGATGACACTATAAATAAGAGTAAATAGTCTCTATAGATCCTCTGTAAGCAACTCCAGCTAGCCCATGCAATTTTTAAAACCATGCCCGAGCCCTCTTTATTGTCACACAGGCAGGGGGGTATACAGCATCTATAAAGGGGCTTGGTTCTTTATAGATAATTCCGGTTGTGTTACATCCCTGAGGTTGTCAAACTAGCTCAGAGATTTTACAGATTTCCACCTCTAGGACTCCAGAACTGCAATTTTTTCAAACTTTAAAAAAATAAAATAAAATCAGCCTTTGGGAACTTTTGCTCAGCTTCAAAAGACAGTAATGACAACTCTAAGATCTGAAAGAAAACTGATGCAATTCTAAGGAAACCCTCAATGGAAATACTTTTCTACAACAGCAAAAACTATTTTTAGGGTGCAATCCTAACCAACTTTCCAGCATTCACATAGTTGTGCCAATAGGGCATGTGCTGCATTCTGCAGTTGGGGGGGCAGTCACAGAGACCTCCTCAAGATAAGGGAATGTTTGTTTCCTTACCGCCGAGCTGCAATTTCCTTACCCTGGTGCTGGAAAGTTGGTTAGGATTGCACCCTTAGTCAGCTCAGCTTTATTAAAAATGCATGAGCACCAATACGGTACCATGACATTCAATAAACATAATTAATGAATAAGTACCCAAAGCAAAATGCCACACAAAAGGTAAAAACAAAACCCTGCTCACAGACCTGTACTACAAAATACAGTCTATGAAGAGAAAGGAAGTAGAACTGGAAGACCATCAATACTTGATTGTTGTGCAGTTTGGCAGAGCTGCAAATTACACTATGAACATTGAAAGTTGGGACAATATGGCTCAATTGTAATTTTTTAATGGCTGAATGTCACTGCTACCAAATGTATTATAATAGGAATTATTTCCTCACCTCTCAGTTAAATTATTGTAAGCAACAACACTGTTTTTCAGGTAAGGTTGTGGACTGATGTTGCTTCCAAAGGCATACTTGAAGTGGCCATCTCTCAGGCGATAAGACTTTCTTCTGGATATTACAGATGTAAGGATATCTTTAAGGTGCTTCTGAAAGATAAAACTTACATTTACCAATGGTGAAGGACAATCCAGAAAAATGTAAAGTATTGTCAAACTACTTCAAGGTATTTTTGTATGATTATTGCATTTTAAGTATTATGCAAGGCACTGGACATCTTGAGCTGGGACTCTTGGTGGTTGGGCTCCACTGCCTGACCTCTTCTGTCATCAAGTCTACTGAAGAAATGACAGGCTGAACTTTGATCCAGAAGTGCCAACTAGGCAGCATTACAAGTGCCTCCAGCTGACTCAGCACCTGGTCAGCTAACCCAGGCAGCCATGAACCTCTACATGGATACTCTAGTCCAGTGTTCTTCAACCTTGGGCACGGGACTCCAATGGGGTTGTAAAATGGGATCATAATGGGGTCATAGCCACTTATGGGAACGAACAAGGTTGAAGAATATTGTATGAGAGCACCACTAGGTAAAAGGGGAGGGATCTGGTGTACACTTTTGGTACCAGGAAATTGTGTCCCAGTCTTGCTCAGATTCTTAGCAATTGTGCTATAAGAACATAAGAAGAGCCCTGCTGGATCAGGCCAAAGGCCCATCTAGTCCAGCTTCCTGTATCTCACAGCGGCCCACCCCAGGTGCCCCAGGGAGGCATGAGACAACAAGATGCTTGCATCCTGTTGCCACTCCCTTACACCCAGTACCAGTAGCCCACCACCTTTGTAACGAGGTTGCACAATCCATCATTGCCTATAGCCCAAATAGCTAAAATAGCTTTCACTAGTGCAAGCGTCATGGTAACGTTTTCTGCTCTCTCTAACAAGAATATTTGGCTACAGTGCTGGGAGGGTATAATGAGGGTGGGGAGTTGGTGGCAATGGGGATGGCAGATAGGGTCCCAGGACAGGAGCAGGCTCGATGGTGGGTCCCCAATATCAGTGGGGTCATGGACTGAAAAAGGTTGAAGACCACTGCTCTAGGATCTGCTCCAAGTATGAATAATTTGCCTCCCAGAGAGAAGGCCCTGCTAGTCTTACTCCCTGCCACTTACAGTGAGGGGAAAAATTGTTTTGTAGTTATTCTGTCTCTCACTGTTACAATAAACCTACCATTACAATTACGGACTGATCATTTCTTTGTCAGTGGGCAAACGTACAATATCAGCAGGGGATCAAATAGTTTTTCCCCCTCACTGTACACCTAACTCTCCCTTATAGTAGCTGCTGCATCCAGAACCTGACCATTTTGCACCAGCTTACCTTTGGTCCATTGGCTGACTAGTTACTGCTTCAGGATCTGACCTTTGCCAGTCTTGGTCGTGGGACTTGCCTCTAGCCCTTACTTGGCTGAAGGCTTGCTTCCACTCAGCTGGTCCTCTTGTCACTTGGGATACTGAGCCCAAGCTAACCCTCACAGACCATAAACAGGGAAATCTGTATTCCATACCTCAGTGGTAGGACACCTGCTTCGTACACAGGAGTCTCAGTTCAATCTTTGGCATTTGCAGGTAGGACAAAAAGATTATCACCTGAAATTCTAAAGGGCCTCTGCCAGTCAGTATCAACAGCACTGAGCTAGATGAACTAGTGGTCTACTCAGTATAAAGCAGCTACAAATGTTTCTAAGCTGAATCATGAAGAAGATAAATGATGCAAGGATAGGCGAGTTGGGCAAATAATGTACATTTTGCAGCTGAGGTTTTGCAGTTTTGTTCGTTTTGTAAGCCTGTAACAGCATGAAGGCAGCAATGGGCAGTTGAGAAAGATGAGTACAGGCCATCTAGGAAGGGTATGCTGGGCACAGGAGTAGGCAATCACATTTGTTTCTCCATATATCTGTCCCATGAAAGGAGTAGGAGACGACAGTGAGAGGCTGCGATTCTAAGTTTAACAGCAAAACAGGCAGCATAACCCTCCTCAGTTCCCCACAATTTGCCAATCACACTCAGCATGGTTCATTTCCAGAAATGCCTGAAGAAACAGAGCATGAGGAGATAAGGCATGGGAGGATTCAACTACCTTCACCCATGTACTCATCCTCTTCTTTATATGTGAAGAGAGCAAGCATATGAACATCAAAGATGACTGACCCCTTAATGATTTTATTTTTATAACAGCCTGTATGCTACTTAGAATGCACTGGAGTGTAAAGTTACATATACATTCTGCTACATATAAATAAAAGTGTATAATTGGGCCCTGAGCTTAGCAGACATTTGCTGCAAACTGAGGGGGGGGGGAGTTGGGGGCACGATGTTCATGGGAAGGTTCACCACTCTAGTGGCTTTTGCACCACCAAGTTCTTTTCTAGAAGGCTGTTTCCTTCTATGCTATGGAGAATCCAAGGAAAAAGAAAGGAGCATGGCAATCCCTGAACATGCAGTATCTGCACGCAAGGTACAGTTCTGTAAGCCTCAGATCATGGACAATATTTGCAATTTTCAAATATATTGAGAGTTAGAAACTTTCTTGAAAAATCAAAAACTCCAAGATTCTCAGGAATTCAATGCAGGAAGACTTTGCATCAAAATTTAACTTTTTTTTTGTCCAGCACTTACTGCAATATTAGACACGTCTAAATCAGAGGGGAACTGTTTTTGTGAAAGCAGAGTTACACAAAGAATGTAAACTTTGGCACTGAGAAACTAAATACTGAAATTAATATAAAGCACATTAGCTGAAGTGGAGTTCTGTTACATGCAAGTCTGTTTTGCTCCAAAAGGCAGCCAACTCACAGGTTTCCTCTCACTCAGGGCGCAATCCAAACCTGGAGTTAGGCCAGCAAAGTTAGGCTGGCACAAGGGCCACAATAAAGATCACTCTCGGAGTCAGGGAGGATGGCGCATGTCTGTGTGCTGGCCTCTTTGAGTCTGAGAGTGGTCCAAACATACTTTACTGTGTCCCTTGTGCCAGCCAAACTTTAATGGCCTATTGTGTTCGCCTAACTTCAGGTTAGGATTGTGCCCTCAGGATCATACATTAGACTTTGCACTTTATGCCTTCAAGACAACCAAGATCACATAGTTGCTGCCTTGTGTTAGTTATCTCACCTCAACAGCATAGACAACAACTGTCACTGCCTCTTCAGTGACATTATCCAGACCATGTTCATAAGCAGTGACGATCATCCTTCCCTCTAGCTGGCCCCAGGTTGGAAGCATCATTGTATGAGAACAGAGTTTTAGATCATCATCTTCTTGAGGATCCTTGGCCACAAACTGCTGGGCTCCAGATAATGGATTCTGAGGCTGAAACCGATGCTGTGAAATATGACAAAACATTTCAGTTGTCTAGTATGCTACATTGCACAAATCGCACACACACAGCTCCAGCCACATGTTATGAGTTAGTTAAGGGGAAGAGGAACCCTGCTGGAGTCCTTAGAGAGGTGCATATGCCGCAGGAGTGGCTACAATTGCCCATATACTCACAACACAGGCGCTCTGAACAGCACCTGGAGCATGAAGGTTGTTTGGGCAATTGCAGCCACCATAGTGGCAGCTGAACTTCAGGGACAAGGACTGGAGAGGAAACAAGTGGACACAGGCACAAGGAGAAAGCGTTGGGGTATGCATTTCAGAACTGTAAATGTATCACAATGTATTTACAGTTCAGTACTAAGCGTAATGGGGTGGTGATGGAGCACCATTTGAGGGGCGGATCCATATTCGAGGATAACTGAAACTGCGGATACCGAAACCATGGACCTGGGAGCATGCCTGTAATTGCATAAAGATAATGAGAAATGCTTCCTCTTGCTCTTTTCACCGTTACCCATATGGATGTCTGCTGACATCTTTGACATTTTTCAATGATGTCTGTACAAGTACACACCACAGAGCAGAGAATAGAACCTACAACCTGTACTTGCACTGGGAATGAGCACAAGACCTTCACATTACAGAAAACAAGATTTGGACAAAAGTGTCTGGATTTTGGAATACTCTGGATTTGGGATGTCTGGATAAGGGATAGTCTGTCTACCTGTATAACCTACTGCATAACTAGGGTGGCAGGTAAATAAAACCATTTGTTTATCACAGGTCCCCTAATGAGGTAAGCCACATTAATCAGGGTTGCATGTATGTCCCAATTCAATGGAAGTAAAGAAAAAATGCAGAATTATGTACTGAGCTTCCTGATAATCTCCACTTTCATTTAAAAAAAAATAAGCAAGAGGCAATCCTCCAGCCCTTAAGACTGCAAAAGTAAGTTTCAAGCTATATATTGATAATACCTAACCAGAGATTAAGATTTCGAGCCACTGGGAATAGTACTTCTGGGTCCAGCACCTTGTCCCTCCTTATCACTTTGAGAAGCAGAAAAATTATTTCAAAGTACTAAAAATGCAAAATTATGAAAACTTTCAGAATTTCTACAAGTTAAAAAATGTGTATTTTTCCACAGCATCCACCATCAGTTTCAACATGCTACTTGTACCTTTCAAGTCAAAAATCACAAAGTTTTTGCATGGAAAGGAGAGAGACACTGCTGGGTGAGCTACCACCATCCAACTCCCAGCGTTACAGGTGGCCTCCGTCTCCAGCTGCAACAACAGCTACTTGCTTTGAGAAGAGGAAACAGGCCCAGCCTATCAGATAACCTAACTTAGAGCACATACAAAAAAATCTGTTTCTTAAAACATTTTTGTTGCTGCTATTTTGATCTACAGTTTTCTGTTGATGCTTATAGTTTTAATGCTTTTATGTAAACCGCTTGTGAAGCTGCCTGAAAAGGAAAGTATATAAACGCCTTGCATAAAAAAGCTCTACGCATAGAGGGATAATGGAATTCATTACAGTAGTGGTTCTCAAACATTTTAGCACCAGAACCCACTTTTTAGAATGACCATCCGTCTGGGACCCAAACAAACATGATGTCACAGCTGGAAGTGCCAGCCTTGTGACGCCAGAGCCTGCAGCTTTCCTGAGAATGCAGCAATAATTTGGGTTATTTCTCAGCCATTTTCCAATAACAAAGTGAATCAGAAAGAAGAAAGCCTACTTACAACCTTGACCGAAGCAAAACAACCACACAGCAAAACAACCCTTTCTAGCATCCCATCTTCCCATATTTTCAGTATGGCTGCTCTTAAGTGCTTTGCGACCCACCTGAAATTGGCTCATGACCGACAGTTTGGGAACCACTGAATTACAGAATACATCCATTCAGAGGCTTGAAACTGGGATATCTAAGGGAGCCTTTTTCTACTATGACTCTCCCCATTCTGTTCGTGGAGAACCTCACCCAAGATAATGTTTGGAGTAGTTTGGGAAAACATACTCGTGGCAGGCCTAGTGGCGGTCCAGAGGGTCACAGTGGCTGGAGCAGCAGCGGAGCCACCACAGGCGCAAAAGGGAGTGGCATTCAGGCTGCCTGTGGTCAGAGTGCTCCAAATGGAACACGGCATGGTTGGGACAGCAAGCATCGACCCAGCCAGGGCAGAGCGTTGGCTGGATTCGCCACTAAAACACACAGTACCAGGACATACTTGTGAAAGTAGCCAAAATATGGCTTTCCATTGATGTGTGAGGTTTCAAAACGATGCCCCACATTTTCATCTCATTCTTCTACCATTCCTGCTTCCCGATATATACTGATGCCTACTGGCCACCTAACCTGGATTTTCACTCTATTCCCCCCCCTTTCCTTTTCTTCTATAAGACCCTTTAAAGTGTCTTCAAAAAGCAACTGCATAATGCAAAGGATGTTAATGAACACAATTCCATTAATCTGTATAACACATTACAGATTGCAAAACGTTTTGGTGCATTCTCAGGTGACACTTCATGCTATGTGGCTACTGAAAGAAAATGGCAGCCTGAAGTTGAGCTCTTCCCTTCCACTCATAACATCATTTAGTGAGTCAGTGTTCCATCATCATTACATTGTGCATTTCCACACTCTGTGTCATTGGCTCCCACAGGTGAAAATATGGAAATGCAGTCGAATGACTCCAGGACATGAAATAAGTTGCACAAGTTATGAAGGGGAAGTGGGGAACTTGACTGCCATTGCTTCTGTTAGTACCAAGTATCTTGCAATTGAGTTTTGTCCTGTAGGTTCAATTTACCATTTCCTCATTTCCAACAAGCATAAGACAGGTTAATCTTACATCAAACTTCTGTCGAACAGAAGAAAACCTTTTCTTCCCTTTAGGCTTGCCAGGTTTTGTTGCAGAACCTCCAGTCCATGGCAGAGAGCCAGCACCTTCTGGAAATAGGGGAAAAAAGGATTTTATTTTTCAAATTTGGCAAAGATGCCATTGCATTCATAAATTAGAACAAAAGGAACAAAAACACCTATGTCCGACAGCTTTTAAAATACCCATCACACACTGTCGGATTTAAATGCATTTTATTGCAAATATACCATTTCCATTTCTTGGGACCATTCATCTTAGTCATCACTCAGCCAGTGCCAAGCAATTATACTTCAAACTTTCCTGAACTTAAAATGTCATTTTCCATTTGCAGGAGGACTGCTCAAGCAATTCCCATCCTGGGTACAGCCTGAGCTCAAGCATTGGGCAACCCATGCAAGCTCTGAAATGCAGCCGAATTTTTAGGCTGTGTTCTCTGGAGAGAAAAGATATTTTAATGTATACATGACTTAGAACCATGCAGGGCTGATGTATGATGCTGAAAAATGGCACACTTTAAAGCAGTACTTCCTGGGCTTTTCCTGACAGCTGTTCATAATAAAAGTCACTATAAAATAATTATCATTCATTCACCTTTATTGGCATTAACAACACAATAAACATACATCGAGCCTATAATCTCTAAACATGTCTGATGTTTATAGTTATAACTGAACAGTTTATACAGAGCAAAAGCCTAGTGGTTAACAATGCCCAGTTAGCTAGTATAGTCCATTACAGATCCAGGCTTTCAGTCTTTCACTCTGTCTCCCAATAACTCACTACTGCGGAGGCAAACAGGGCAGCTATAAATAAAGGCAAATTGGAAGCATTTCTTCAGGAGAAAATAAGCATAGCCAAAGTATCTTCCTTGTTTGTTCTTCGAACTATTCATAATGTAGTTCATGAAACCATTTTAAGCAACTCTATCCAACAGTTCCTGGTTGGCTAACATGCAACAAAGATACTGTCTTCCATTCCATCCCATCAGCCAAGCTGAAGGCAAAAATCATTCTCCATGTTGGTAGTTTGATCACTGAACACTCAGGATTGTACAGGTGGAGCCGTTTTATTTTCGAGGGTTCAGTTCCAGGAACCCTTCTGCATACCAAAAGATGTATTAAATGAAATCCATTTAAAACCAAACACATGCCGTTAATTAGCAGTCAGTATTTTTAAAAAGTTTATCTTACCATGGTAATGGGGCTGTAGCCATTCTCCAGGGGCTCAGAGCAGATTAGTATCCATTACCTCCGTGATAAGACCTTTTCCCTTCGCCCTGGAGATAGGCGAAAAAATGCAAAACGGAAGTGAGTGGTTGCAGGAGGAGGTCTTATC
>JAJKFI010000126.1:2350637-2382860 GCA_029204185.1 Lerista edwardsae | reverse complement strand
TTTTTTCACCTATCTCCAGGGCGAAGGGAAAAGGTCTTATCACAGAGGTAATGGATACTCTTTATACACCATTTATGGAGCCCTACTTATTCTACTATGTTCTGACAAACACAATGTGAGATTAATTCAGAATCTGAAAGGGGGGGGGAGAAAGCACTGAGATGGGGGCTGTACCATGGACGGAAATTTGTACCAGCGATGCCACTTCCGTGTTATGTGAAAGACCTCACTGGGCAATCCAGAAGTCAGCATTCAATCAAACAGTATTTATATACCGCTTTTCAACAAGAACTTCACAAAGCGGTTTCCAGGCAAAAAAGAAGGCGGGGGCAGCCAGGACATGGGGGAAGGAGCAGGCTTCTTTGTCCATCTCAGAAAGAACAGACGATAGACTAGACTGGATGAAGGATAGATGGCCTGATTTTTTTTTTCTCTGGATGAGGAAGGAGACAAGGATGAGCCCAAGGGATTGGGGAGGGGGTTCTTAGAAGCAAATGGCTGGAGAAGCCCTGGGAAAGGGAAAAGGAGGCAAGTGAGCCAGGGAGAGGTGGTGCCCTGTACACCATGCACTGCAATGTGTGGACCTCCTAACCTGATCTTCTACTAACCTGGAAGGAAGCTTCATTGACTGTCGCAATGGGACTACTTGTACTCATAAATCTCCCAGCTGCTGCATATGACCCTCTCACTTGCCACTTCCTTCCCCTCATGCTATCTGTCCCATCCCCTCCCAAGCTTGGATGCCTCCCAGTCCTTGTGGGTCTGTGGAATGCCTGGCACTCCTTTGGAAGGCAGAATCAGGAGTCATTATGTGAATGAGATGGTTCGTTGCTAGGATTCATATGAAACTGATCATTTTTCTGCACTGCTACACCTGCTTGAACATGGCTTTGTTTACATAAATGAAATGGTGGTTGAAGTGAATAATTTCAGCAAATCACTGACTGCAGATGGGATGGGAACATCAGAGGAGTGCAAATGACAATACCCCCCCTCCCCAGCATCTCCTTTTTTCCCATGGAGTTGCGCCTGACTTGGCTGTGACTCACTTTACAAAAACACTCAACTCAAAAAGACTTGAGAATTTCCAAGTGGAGAATGAGTCGCCATGGGCTTGTGCCCATGAGTTGTGGATGAGTCATGTTGTCAAGGAGGGTGGAGATTTGTGAATGACTCATGCTTATGTGAGTGACCCCTTCCTCATCCCTGACCTGTTACAAAGAGGCAACATATGTATTTTTGCAGGACTGAATAAGAAGGGACTGGCAAATGGAAGAGATTTCAACAACCAAAGCATTCCTTATCTGCTGACGTGTTAGCGATAATGCTTAGCGAGTGAGAAAGCACACAAGCAGCTAAATGGCCTTGAATAAGCTTCCTTTATCAAGAAAGCTTATCACTTGGCAAAGGCAACAATTTGGGCATGGGGCCAATACAAGTGAGGCCAACATAGCCAAGGGACAGCAGGACTGCAGGACGCTTTCTGAAGATGTTCAAGTACTGGTTATTATTAAATAAGGGACCAATCCAGACGCCTTTATTAAACATCAGCAGCGCCAACAGTAAGGATATTTGGGGCACGGGGAGGCAGGGAGTGGGCGGAACTGGGCGGGGGAGGGGAGGGGCGGGGATGGCAGCAACATAAAAATGATTGCCCCATCACACCTAGTCTAGCCCCAAGTTCATTCTAAACGACAGATACTTTGAACACTGGGACCTAGAAGTACCATTGCGATACTAAATTGGACATTTAAGGCCACAGTTGTTAAGCCACTCACTTCCAAGATCTCTCTTTGAATCTCTCATGCTCATTTGATGTGATACATATGAAACAAATCAGTGGCATACCTAGAGGGTACAAAAACAGTTAAGTAGGTTTTGTAGGAGCCTGAGCTCCTGTGTAACATGGCCCCTTCCCATCATTTCCAAAGCCTTTTGTGGCTCAGAGGCTTTGCTCTCCAAGCCCCGAATGGCTCTACATGCAAGGGGGGGGGACTGTTTTAAACAGGAGCCCATGATCCTACAAAACAGTGTTTTGCCCCCCTCTAGAAAAGCCAGTGAAATCAATTCAAGGTGCTGTTGGCTGGAAAAACTCAGCTGAAAAAGTTACATGGCCAACAACTGCTCCCTACTTTTCCTTTACTGGACAAGCAGCCACATGGGGACATTTCTAGCTGCTGCTGCTAATACAGCAGGTTGGGGAAGCCATCCAAAAGCTCCCAAAAGCTCTGAACCCAGAGGTTCTTATTCCAAAATCAAACCCACAGTAGCATCTGCAGGATGAAGGGATAGGAATTACCCATGAACATGGACTAGAAAGGCAAAGAGTTAAAAATCCAATAGAAAAGGAATTAAAGTTGAGGGGGAAAGGTGGAAAATTAGGAAAAAATACAAGCAGGATGATGGAAAACGTGCAATTAAACTAGATGGACACAGAGCAAGCTGATCAAATGGCTACAGTAACCAATAAAAGGTAAAGGTTTCCCCACGACCGAATGGCCTAGTCATGACCAACTGTAGGGAGCGGTGCTCATCTACGTTTCTAAGCCTGTAGAGCCGGCGTTTGTCCAAGGACAAGCTTCCATGGTCATGTGACCGGCATGACTATATGCTGTAGTGCACGAAATGCCATTACCTTCCCACCGAAGTGGTACCTATTTATCTACTTGCATTTTTATGTGCTTTCGAACTGCTACAGTAACCAATAATGCCCAGTAAATGGAGCTAGGAAGCTATTCAAGGAGAAAATACACAAGACCCTCTCAAGGAAGTTTGCAGGCTATCTTGGAGTGAAAAAAAAGGGCAACAAAAGCAAAAGAAAAGTCCTGACTTCAGCTGGCTAATTTTACAGCCCCTACCACTAGCTACTTTCATTTTTCAAGGAGTCACACGTATTGGAGAGTAAGTAGGTGCCTGCTAAGTCTCAGTACTAGGGTTGTCAAAGAAAAACTGGCAGAAAAACTCACCAAGTTTCCCTCTGCTTGGGATTTAGAGAAAAATAAAAGAGGTTTGATGATATGAAATTACCTCAATAGAGAAATTAAACCCAGCTGGCTTCTCCATCCCGTCCGTTTTAGCTGGACAGACAGGTTAGCCGCTCAATGAAAAGCATCCTGGGCAGTATTCCCTAAGGGTTCTGCATTGCTGTGCAGACCTCTTCCCCGGCTGTATGGGTCTCCAGACAGACAGCAATGATATTATGCACAATCACCAGAACACTGATCTTGAGGCCTGGTGAAAGCAAACAATTGTCAGATGAGGACTTCTGGCCCATGTGCCCTTCACTTTGGTTGGCTATAGGACTACACTACTTTAGGTATGTGGCTCTTCTTTGATGTTTTTATATGCTCAATAATCATATGTACCTTGCACAATCTCTCATAAATCTATAAGCCACTTGATATATTTGAGTTATGATTTTGGGGGGGCTGTTGTCTTTTCTAGTGGTTCAGCTTAATCACTGGGGTGTAAAAGAACCGGACCTTTCACCATGCATAGCTACTATGGGGGTGGTCATAGTGTTGTTGATGAGTGACATTTTGATCTGCAGGTGACAACACAATTTCTAGGGACTGTGTGAGAGTGACTGGCATTGCTACTATCTTAGCTTTTGTTTCTACTGCTATTATTGTGCTTTTGACTTTGCTGCAGGGGGAGCATAGGACGCTAGTCCCATTATATGGGTATTGTTAAACCAAAGGATCAGCATTGCCCATCATTTGCAGAAGACTTCCACCCTGGCAATGTGACCAAGCAGAACACAACAGGAGCACACAATGAACTACACCCATGGCTCAAACTCTCAAATGATTGTGATAGCACAACAGTCCATTACATTTCATAAGAGTATACTGGAATATAAGAGACAATGGAGTAATCTGCAGGCATTTTCAACAACAGTTTTTGCCACTTATAGTCCCCCCACCCCAATGTTGCTGCATCTGTTTACTCAGAAAATGGGTATTAGTTCCTATGAAAGGATAAATATTTCTGACAAGTCAAACAAGTCAGCCCTGTTCTTAAGAGTTCCCTGAATTTTTCCCCAACAGAAGTGGCATTATGATTGTACACAGTTGCTGTGCAACCACAGCTCTCCCAAAGCTAGCAAAACAGGCAATGAGAGCAGGAAAGTGATACCATTTCCACGGTGTTCCGTCCTGCTTGTCTATTCCAAAATGTCAATGTTAAAGTTGGCTCATTCAGGGTACAGATTCCCTGCTCCATTTGCCCCAATCCAGTTCCCACTGACAGTTCAATCTGCTTTAGATGTTATCAGTATGCCTTTGCCATATGCCACTCAAACCACTGCCAGTGACACAATACGGTGAGAAGCCTACCCATTTCACAAGGTTTCGTTGAAGGCTGTTTGGGAAAGGAGGCAACTCTATCTAGTTCTAAGAAGTGAACTATATAGGAAATAAGCCTGTCTCTGACCACAACTACACTGATCAGATCCTAAAATATGGATTAAATACCTATAAGGCATAAACCAATATTATGTTCACTCCCCAAGACACCACAGGGCTAGGGAATCTGGTGTGCTTACGTTTGCTGGCCACTTTACCCCCCTTCTTAATAGGATCTTTTGGTACCTGAGCCAATGCTTGCGCCTGCAAAGCCCTTTCCACAGCCACCCTTACAATATAATCAATTTTATCTCGGGTAATAGGGCTGTCAGACTGTACAGTGGGGCCACCACCCCCATGGGCGCAGGGCCCTCCACCGACACCGCCTCCTCTGCCATTACCTCAGGTCTGACGAAGGGTGCAGAACAGGCGTCAAAAACAGCGGGAACTCTCCGATTTTGCTGGCGTTTTTTTTTGTTCTTTTTTTTGTTTTAACCAATATTATGATCACTCCCCAAGATACCACAGTGCGCACGCTCTCTCTCCCGTAAAGTCCAGATGCATGAGAGGATTTTAAGGTTTACTTACCGGGTGCAGAAACCAAGATTTGGCATCGTGTGAGAATAGCGAGGAGGAAATCATTGTGAGAGTGAACTGGCAGAAGAAGAGAGATACCTCATATAAATGATAACAAGGATTATTTCAAGGAGAGATCATTATAATTGGCATTCTAAAGTGGTATGGAAGATTATCAGGATTGCAATATTTTAGTAGTCTATATAAATGCAGCATTATATATTGGGCACATAATTTAACATTCTCAGACTTTGCCTTCTCCCATCTCCCATCTCCCATCATTCAAGCACTACTTTTTAGAAGGTAAAGGTAAAGATTTCCCCACAACCAAATGGTCTAGTCGTGACCGACTGTAGGGGGCAGAGCTCATCTCCATTTCTAAGCCTGTAGAGCCGGCGTTTGTCTGAGGACAAGCTTCCGTGGTCATGTGGCCGGCATGACTCTATGCCATAGCGCACGGAACGCCATTACCTTCCCATCAAAGTGGTCCCTATTTAGCTACTTGCATTTAGGTGCTTTCGAACTGCTATTTTGGAAGATAGCTATTTGAAGAACTGCTATTTTGGAATTCAAAAGCTCCATCTTTTAACTTCCTCCAATTTTAGCCTCATCAGGTTCACCATAATCTTCTAAAGAAACAGTAGGTAGGAAGACTATCACAACAGGGCTGTGCCTCCTCTGGCCTCCCTGAGATTTGAGTAGAGCTAAAAAGTTCTCATGGTTGCTGCAAATATATACTCAGAAGTGTATGCCTGGTGAAGTCAATGAAGCCAGAAGAGTGGCAGAGGATTCTTTACGGATCATGGTGCATTCAGAATCCTACAGTTCCTTGCCCTTCCCAGAGAGCACTAGTTATGCCTGATTAAGATACCATCTACTGCCTAGCACAGCAGTTAATCCCAAATTTGATATGCATTTATAGATAGAAAATCAGCAACTGGGACTGCAACCCTATCCATACTATTCCACTGAACACAAAGGGACTTTCTACTGAATAGACATGCATATGATTGCAATATCAGAGATGGCATTCTTACCATTGTCTTGTGTGAGGAGCCTCCGAGCTTCCAGGTCAAATTCTTCTTTGCTAATCTTTTGCTTAAACCACAGCTTCAAGTTAGCCCAATATCTGCACAAGGTAAAAATGGCACAGCATTAATAATAGGCTTTGACTTTCAAAAGATCTATCTTTCCCTCTTGGAGACTTTAGGACAGACAGTAATGTAGTTTCCAAGAATATAATCAGGAACCTCAGCAGTCATCTCTATCTAAGGAAGAACAGATTATCAATCAATGTCATTATCAATCACAGCTGCAACCCTCTGAAGAACTACTGGCACCATTTGATATTGATATACTGACCAGGAAGCAGAGAGCAATATTGGAACAGTGGTCCAGTGCAGAAGCAGCTACCCTATCAGTCAGGCACCTACTACCTGATGAAGGGAGAGGAGAAGTGAGTCCCAGGCCAGCTCACCAGCAGGCACATCTAGTGTGCACACATCATTACGCGTGCATGCAGATTATGTGCATGCTGCGAGACAATGATAGAATATCCTTTTTTAAAGGCTGAATGCTAATTATCAGTACGATTTCATTTAACACAATTTTTGCATCCACACCCATTAAGAATGGATTTTTTTAAAAAGAAATTGTCCCCTATGCAGGTGAAAAGGGGTCAAATGTACGTATTTTCACTGATTGCTCAATAGGAACCTAAATAGGGTTGAAAGTTCTAAAGTTCAGCAAATTGTGATGACCAAGCAAATTGTGATGACCAACTATTGTGATGAGCAAGCAGTGGCAGTTAATAGCAGTTAGTTAACTGATTTTCTCTTGGGAAATTGGGCCAGAGCACAGCTTTTTGACAAGGTGTCATCCTTCCCTCCCTCATGCCTTTGGTACGCAGCACAGAGCAGGCTCTCTTAAGACCAAAGGCATGTTTCTGACAGGGTGTCTGTATCACCTTACCACCATCCCTGTCCAGGCCTCCCTTCCTCCCAGTCACACAGGGCTCAGGCCTCTTGTGTGAGTTGCCAGGCTCTGCCTAGCTGTTGTGTGGCATTTGCACCTCTCGTGTGAGCTGCGGGGCACTGCAGACCTCTTGCAATCACCTGGAGACCACCAGGAGTAGAGGTTGCAAGAGGGGGCTGCACATAAGGAGATATATGCTTCCCCACCCCACCAGTTATTACATACCATAGCAAAGCATGGGTCTCCAACTAGTAGCAGCTATATATAATAGCTGGATAGCCAGAAGGGGGAGCTCAAATTCTCCATACAGCCTCTCAAAATAAACTATTTGCTGATGCTGCTTCATTGAAAGTAACTGCTTTATTTTTTAAAAAAGTGTCTGCTGCAAAAAACAAAATTAGCAGGAGGCAAGAGTTCTGCCACAGATGTATTTTCCTCCTATATGTAAACAGACTTTGAGTTTAATGTACAAATTAACAATCCCAACAATGGCTGTTATTCCAAAAAAATACATTCATAATGTTCATAAAGACTGCTGAATACTAAGGATAATGTGTTTCCAATGAACCAGTACATTTTGGCTGGTCAGAAGAAAAGTGCAGTTGGAGCTTCATGAAGTGTTGAATCTCTAACTGATGTCAAATCACCTTTACTAGCTTAGAGATTCAGTTCAGGTTCAAATTGGAAGCCAACAATGCTGGTAAAGCACTGGAATAACATGCCTGGCACAATGGCAACTTTTCAAAGGCATCATCACATCTAGAAAACTGCACTAGTCCAACTTGGATGTCACTTGCAGCACAGTACTATGCATGCCTACTCAGAAATAATCCCCATGGAATTCCATAGGACTAGGTAAGTACATACAGAATTGCAGCCAACAGCAGGTATTCTCCCAATACCATAGCCCTTTCTTCTGGGCACCCATCCTGGCTCCTTGAAGCCAGGAGAGAAAGGCAAGATAGGTTTGTAATGATGCTTCCCACTAAAAGAAAGAGCACAATAGCTTTTCCACCTTATAACAAGCTAAAATGATGTACACAATGATCTAACTCCACAGTTGCTCTTTGTCCACAGTTTTTGAGAATGTTACCTTTTCTACTTTCTCTGCCACAGGGCAGTAGCTGCTGCCTGAAAAGAAGATCTGATCTTCTGATCTGTAGCCAGCTTCTTTTAGGAGCAAATGTCATTATGAACTCCCCTGAAGATTGCTGGTACTTCAACAGCAATTTAAACAATTTTGTTTAGTTAACAAGTCATTTAATAAATGACCATTAAATAGAGATAACACTACCTTCCTATTCCAAACTATTGTGATGGAAATACAATAGAAATACAATACAATAAGGAATATTTTCAGGAGCTGCGAGAGTCTGAAAAAGGGCCTGCCCATCATAACCAATTAAAAAAAAAACATGAGGATCGGGAGAGGCATAAACTACAATCAGAAGCAAACACTGAAATTATGGAAAAACGAGGCGACACCCCTTCCCCCTTTAACGAAAACACACATTTCCTTCTGCTGAGTAGAGGGAGGGTGGAGGATCCAGCTCCAGCACTTACGAATGATGCCAACAGTACCTGGAGCACGGCAAAAATCGAGGCCGAGGCTCAGTAGGCCCATCTAGGCCCTTCTCGCAGATACGGACCGACAGTTTAACGGATACATGAGAGGAAGGGAAAAGAGCCCGTTCGTCACTCACTGCTTCACATTCTCGCCCAGAGCCTCGCTCAGGTTCTTCTTCGCCACCTCCAGCTCGCTCGCGTACGTCGCCATGGCAGAGCGGTTCCTAGACGCGCCCGCTTGCTCGATTTTTACCACTAACACAGCGACGTCAACCTCAATAGCAAATCCTCCCGGCGGTTTTTAATTGTTGTCTGTTTCACGGCTCCTGGCCGTGCAGCAATATAGTGGGAGAGTCTCAGCCTGGTCTGCACATGGAGTTATTATATGGGTCTGGAGCTGGGTTTGTCACAACCCCCGGCCCTGCTTGTTATCTGAATGCGAACGAAGTGAAGCTAGTGGGCGGGGTTAGCGGTGACGTAAATATACCCAAAACAATGCTGATTCCAAGCATTTCAAATGGGTTTTCGCATGTTTCGGACTTAATAGTTTACTCCTGAAGTAAAAGGCCCCTTTGAAGGTGTGTGCCACAGCTCCACCGTCGCCGCACATTCGCTGGTCCCCTCTTTAAATTCTAGGGTGGCAAATACACCCTTGAGCTGGTAGTTCTATCTGTTTCAAGGAACACACGAGGTCACGCTTTTTAGCACGTTTCAGTAAAATCTGGGGCGGGCGTCAACGCTGAAACGATACTGTTCGGATTGTTAGCCCTTCTCTCGTCCCTCCACCAGAGCCAACGATCCTTAAACCGGGAGTCAGTCCGATTAAAATCAACGGGACCGGTTTTCAAGGAAATACGATTGGCTGTCACTTGTACGTTTACAGTACATCCAAAGTAATCGTGCGGTGCTTTTCTACATTCCGACTCTGTATATAGTCCATGATGGGGCCTTATTTCTCAAGTCCATGTGAACCAGGGCTTGGCAGCTCCCCGCCCCCCCCCCGCCTGCAATTCTATACGCGCACGCGCTTATTGGGGAAAAGCCCTATTCAGCACCCCAATCCTATATGCATGTCTATTCAGAAGAAAATCCCATTATAATCAGTTGGGCTTACGTCCAAGTAAGTGTGGAGAGGATTGCAACCTTACGCACACTTCCGAATACACTGCCTACTCACTCAGGCTGCAATTCCTCACGCCTACCATTCGGTGTAGGAATTTCCGTTAGCTCCTCCTCCTAACTCCGCCCCTCTTCGCTGTGCTGCGCTTGCTGCGAAAAGCTTTCTACTGCTTTCCGATAACTTTGGCGTTGGCTTGTGCAGACGCAGCTCGATCGCCTTTTCGTGACCATGCCGGGCCTGCTGCTAGGGGACGAAGCGCCCAACTTCCAGGCGGACACCACGCAGGGTCCTATCCGTTTTCACGACTTTCTGGGAAAATCGTGAGTAGTAGCGGCGGGAGTTGCTGCTGCTGAGCTTCGGCTGGGTTGGGTCATGGGTTGGGTGCCTTGCTTCATCTCCCTGAAGATCAATTCCTAGTCCTCTTTTTCTTGTGGGCAGGCAATAAAGCTGCTACAGAAAAGGGTGAGGGGTTGGGTTGCTTTTCGTGTGAGAACAGGCGAAAGCTGTCGATCTAAGAAAAGATGATTGGGGTTTCTGTGCATATGCTTGCCTGGACATAAGCCCCTGTTGACACAGTGGGGACATTGGAGGAAAGATAGCAGGAGTAAACATGACGTCACGTTCTTGAAGCCGACTTACTAATATGGCTGACTCAGATGTTTCCCGCCAAGGAGGAGGATTGCCGCCGCGAATTCACGAATAAAAATCTCCCTGCACGTGTGTAAAAATTAATCTCAACGTCTTTAATCATGCCTGCGTGTTCTGCATACGGGTGTGTGAATCGCTGTATGAAAAATGGGATTTAATTTCCACGGAAAGATTCATGTATTCACATTACATCGGTTCAATAACTGATTTTTTTTTGCATTATGTTTGAAGCTGTGTAATTTCTTGTTGTTCCTAGCAGTCTTATTCACCATTTTCTGACACCAACTGTTAATGGTCTAGAAGGAAAAAATATATATTTCCCCCCTCCTTTTTTCCCCCTTCCCGTTTACACTTTTTTTCCCCACCTTCCATTTTCTACTGTAATATTTTTGAAATTCTGAACATTAACAGAATTTGTTTTATGGGGGGGGGGTTGAGTATAGAAGTTTTAAAAGTTTAAAAAAAATACTCTTAATAGCCTAGAAGTAAAAAAGAATTCCTCTCCTATTGACAACTACTTGTGTTATACATTGAGAGATTTTAATGTAACTTTCCTACATATTTATCTAATTTGTGCCCACCCTCCCCTTTTTTTCTTTCCTTCCTGTTCACACTTTATTTCTGCTTGTGTAGATTTTAAAAAATAAGTCTGTCAAAACAGTGCAATCCGAGTTTAAATAGACAGCAAGTGGCATTTCATCCGGTGTGTTCAGTAATATAATTACGCGGAATTAAACCTTGGAATTGCATATTAACTCATAATATGGTTACCACTGACGTTTCTCCATGATCACACATTGTTATTTTGGTAAGTTTTTACTTCAGGAGTAAACGATGCAGTCCTAAACATCACGCGAAAACCCATCTGAAATGCTTGGAATGAGCAATGTTTTGCACTCACCAACATGGCTGCTAAGCCCGCCCCCTGGCCTCATTCGGCTGCTATCTCTTGTTAAAGCATGTTTACTCCTGTTATCTTTCCTCCAAGGTGGGGACTCACTTGGAGGAAGTAGAGATAGGCGTTATCTGGAAGACTGCAGGTCTTGTGGACATGTGAGAAAAAATGATGGGTTTCCGAACCTGTACATGATGTGGAGATGGTGAATAGAAAAATTGTCTCCCTCTCCTCATATTGGAACTTGGGTCACCCTTTGAAATTGATAGGCGGTTGCTTCAGGACAGAGAAAAGGAAGACCATGTAATGCATGAGATGGTGGTGATCATTGACTTGTATGGCTTTTAAGGGAGTTAGACAAATTCATGGCTATGGTAACTATGGTTAGCCGTGGCTGCCAAGCAAAATATTTGAATACAGTACTGTACGAGATAATAAAAGCAACCCATGGAAGAGGGCAATTGTTTTCATGTCCTTTTTGTGGTTTCTCAGAAGTCTCACTGCTGCAAACAGAATGTTGGAGTAAGCTACTTTTTCTTTTCTTTCCTTTTCTTTTTGCCTAATTACATTTTTCTTGTAATTAAAATCAAAAAATCCATCTTGGACCTGATCCAGCAAGGAAGCACTCCATAAATGTTAGGTTCAAACAGACATATGCTGATTGTTCCAACAGTTGAAATTCTGGGCTCCATTCTGTCTGGGTTAATTCCTTAAAAATCACAAAGTGAGCTAGAGTTGCATAGCAAAGTAAAATGGGGCTCATATTATAATAACTTGCCTGATTTTACACATTCCTTATTCCTGCTTATTCCTTATTTTCAAAACTCTTCTCTCTTACTCTCTAATAAAAGATAAGGTTTTGTATTCTAAGGATAGGTGCATAGAAGCATGTTGCAGGCAGCTTATGGCCTATTGCGTTAGAACAATAATTTTCATGCTTTTTCATCTCACAGCACACTGAAAAGGCACTTACATTGTGAAGGCACACCAGTTTTTTTGACTGTTGACAAGGCACACTGCACTGCTGGATCTCACATCCCCCAATAGCCATATGATCCTCCCACAGCACACATGCAGACCATTTGTAGCACACCAGTATGCACAGTGGTTGAAAATCGCTGAGCTAATAGATGTTTTGCAGTTGGCAAGTCAACCTCTTTGCCTGAAAACAGAATCCTTCATACAGTTCAGATTGAATATATTCTAACTTGTTTACTAGAAGCAGAATCAAGTAGAGGACTATGTGCTAGATGACTTACACACCTGAGCCAGGCTATAGTTGGCCATGCTCCAGACACTCAAGCTTACTTACCAATGAGACATGAGGAACTGGAGGGCACTTTCCAGTCCTAATTGCAAAACAAAATGAAAACAATAATTGGTTATTCATGGTAATAAGAATCAGAGTTTGTGGACAACATTTTCACTCTGAGAGTGTTATCCCTCTCATCTCTTTTGTCTCTAATGTCTTTGAAAAAGGGGTGGAAGGAGAAACAGTTGACATCTTAGGCAGAGATTACTGACCCCAGCAGCCACAACTGAAGTACTAGGTTAATTTTATGAAAGAGTTATGAGTTTCATCTAACTTTTTCAGGAAACTGCTTACAATTTTTGTTTCTATAACAGTCCAGTCCAAACCTGTGGTGGAATAGACAGGCCAACTGGCCTGTGCCATATCCAGCACAGGTTAGGAGGTGGCTGCTGCACAACTTGAAGTAAAGGGGTATATTTCCCCTTACCCTGTGTTGCATGGCAGCCATCCTTATGGGACTACACGGATCTCTGCCAGTGAAATCACTGGTGCAGATCCGAGCAGCCTAATGTAATGCTGGGCTGGCTGGGAGGGGGATTGGTATCTGACCTGACACCTAGGCCTATCCCACTCCCAGGCCTGTTCCACCTTCCCCCTGCCCCAAAATGCCCCTGTTCCGCCCCCCTCTCCGGGCCCCTGTGCTAGTGTCCTTGGCCAGCGCAAACTTGCCTCCATGAGCCAGAGCACATCCAACTCCTTTAGGAAGCACAATATGCTTTACAGCACATTCAGAACACTCCTTGGGCAGCACAAGGGACTTGTACTGACCCATCTGCTTCTCAGGATTGTACCCTAAATGTGCTAAGGAGGCTCTGAGAATTTCATACAATCTGGTCTCTAGTTTACGTGTATTAATGATCAGGTTTTTTGTTTTTTTTTAAAAAAGGCTTTGCACTGTGCAGTTTTTTTTATTAAAAAAAGATTGCTGTCTTTTAAGTTCAAATGGCTCAGATCAGCTGTTTCCCCTATTTAGTTGTATTGTCAAGTGTGCTGTATTGAATTTTGGGAAAATAAATCTTCCTGCTAACAACAAGCATGTGAGGACAGCATGCATGAACCTCCTCTGTGTGTGCTTGCATGTGGGTGGAGCAATGCTGTTCTGATTGAAGCCAATAGATTTATATGGATTGTTTCTTTTTGTGGTTCAGAACTCCTGAGTCACTCACAATGGGCTAGTAACTTGAAAGCATCAAAGGTTGAATAATACTTTTTTGTTTGTTTAGGAGGAGGAAGCAAACATGATAAATAGATTTTGGAATAATTAGGCCTTACCTTACAGACCTTCATAAGAAAAAAACTTTCACGTTGTATGATTAACAGCTGAGCTTCGGCTGCCTTGTGTGAGGGGGGAGTTGTGCCGAAGTTCAGCCGCTTCTCTGGTGGGAGCAGGGAAGCAAGTTTATCAGCCAGCAAGAGGACAAACGGGTGGCCAGAAAGAAGGACTAAATCCAGAAAGATCCATCTGTATGTGTGTAGTTCTTGAAAGATAGAACGTTTCTGTAAAAATTGTAAAAACCTTCAGTTTCTATTTATTCGGGTTTCTGAATAAAGTCTGCCTATGTAAATCACCTTGAGTTATAGTCATTAGAGAAATCTGGTGACCTAAGAAAGGCGGTATATAAATCCTATTATTATTATTATTATTATTATTATTATTATTATTATTATTATTATTATTATTATTATTAATGCAACAATCCAGCTCCTTTAAATGGTTTGAAAAGATGTAGAAATGTCAACTTGCAAATCAATCGTTCAGCTTGTTTGTCCATTTTACATTGTTGTGCTATACAGCTTGTTAAATATTTCCTTTCTTTATAGTTGACATTACAATTCCATATTCAAATGCATTTCAAAGACAATTTGCTGATACAAGCTGTGACAGAAGAGCAAAAGATAGATTACTGTTGCTTGGTATATTTTGTGAAGGTTTCGTGTGCTATGACTGACCAAGGATTGGGTATATGTACTAGATTTCAGGATAGAAAATGTTACACCTGGTGATTAGAGAAAATAGTATTGAATTTATTGGTTACCCCATTATGAAATCTTAACACTTACCAAAAAAAACCCCTCCCAAATAACCCTAATCTTGCTTAGACGGACAGATATCCTTGGTATCCATAAACCACATTGTTTTCCGATCTGGAACTTTTAAAATCAAAAAGCCTTCTGAGCAGTTTCTGATCTGGGCTATAAATTTACATGACAAACATTCACTTATTTAATGTTAGAATGGACAGCACATTGTTTAAAAGGTCCATACCTCCTGTGGGACTATGAAGTAGTAGGGTGTGTTCCATGAAAATCAATGAAAGATTTATCTTTGTTAGAATAACAAAGGAAGAACTTGCATACCAAAGCTTTCATTCATAGCACTAATTTGATTAGCTGTCTAAAAATGACAATACTATGGACCTTCATAAAGCAGACCAGTATGAGCCTACTGTACACATGGGGATTAGCACCAATGGCTCATATGTAGCTAAACAGGGCATTGCTTAAAGGGCTTTGGGAGGATTTGTACTCTTGTGGAAGGTTTCACTTTGTATGGTATGTGTGTGTGGTGAGTATCATGAGATTTATTTTGACATTATGTGATACTTAGTTGAGGTCAATGAAGGGTTGAGCTTTGTAGAATAGGGAAAATAAAACTGAGGTGTTGCCTAAAAGGGAGATGAATGCCAAAGTACAGATAACTAAAAGAGGAAAAAAGATAAAGGAAGAAACTTATTTTAGTTTTTCATTTAGTTGTTCAATCTGATTCATTAATAGAAAAACTTAAATACAGTCTAGGTTACTACACTTCAGTGTTACCTGTTAATCAAAAACCACTTCTAAAATTAACTGCATCTATGTATGAATCTGTATCCAGTATTTTCTTGCTTTACCCAAAGTCCACCACGTACGATAAAAATCCTTACATTCATGATCCTTACATTTCCAACACTTATTTGACAAGTTTATACATCCTTGCTAGTCTAGATGGAGTCATATATCACCTATATCATTTTATAACACTTCTCTTTAAGAATAATATTCAGTAAAAATTTTATTCCTATAGATTAAAGTTTTTCCCATTGTTCCGTTAAGATATCATGCCCCACATTTTTGACCCACTGAATCATACAGTCTTTAACCTGTTCATCTTCTGTCTCATATTTTAACAATTCTTTGTACAATTTAGTAATCTCCTGGCCTTCTGCTTTACATAAACATTTCTCCAACACTTTCATTTTCATCCAAACCCTCAGTTCTTTTACCTATTTTAATTATAAATATAAAAACCACTGACAAATTGTAATTTTCGTCTAATAATTCTTCCCTTGTCTTCATTATACATTCTCTTCGTGCAAATGTCAGTACGTTTCTATATGTTAACCAATTCTCAGTCCTTGATATGCCGTAACTAGACAAAGCCTCCTCTGACAAGAACTATAACAGTATTTTTATATAAAATCTAGTTTTATATTTATTCCCTATCTTCCAAAGGGCACATCATATATAACAGTTCTTAAATTCTGCATTTGCTTTAATTTTCCTGTACTGGAAACAACCATGCATCCCAAATGTTAATTCAAAGCCTTTAATAATCTTCTATTTCATAGTAACAACCATTTCTTCAACCATAACAAACAACACACTGAATAATATAATGTGAGGTCAGGTAGCCGTAGGTCAGGTAATCCCTTTCTTTCATATCTAGTGAAAATATTACTCTTATATTTTACTCTTGGTTTCTTCTCTTGCCATATGAATTATGATATGTCATTCTGCCGTTGTTTAAACCAACTATCTTATAACAAAACCAGTATGGAAGAAGAACAACATTCTATGCAACACTTCCATCTTAATAACCGCAGTTCTTCCCACTAACAATAAACTTCAAAGTATCCCACATAACCAATAACCACTTGCTTATTTTTCTTTCAGGTGGGGAATCCTCTTCTCTCATCCACGAGACTTTACTCCAGTTTGCACAACTGAGCTTGGCCAAGCAGCAAAGCTGGCTCCAGAGTTTGCCAAACGTGATGTTAAAATGATAGCCCTCTCTATTGATGATGTCCCTGACCATCTCGCTTGGTGCAAGGTATTAAGGGGTGATAAAGGGGCACCAGTGAAAGGACAGGGGTGGAATTGTATTACCTTTTTCGACTACTAGGCCATTAGTTCCCAAACTTTTCAGCACTGGGGTCCACTTTTTAAAATGATTATCGGGACCCACCTAGCTATATGAGACATTTAAAAAGGTAAAATACAAAGAAATACAGCAAGCCCTCATTATTCTCAGGCATCCATGGATTTGATCATCCATGGGTGTTGATCCCCCTGGGAATGGCCCAATTGGAGATGGGCTCTGGTCAGGCCTGGAGAGTTTTCTGAGGCCTACAGAGGCCGTACACAAACTGCAGGAGCTCAGCTCAGGGCAGTTAGCAGCTGTCTGATTTTTTAATAGCTTGAGAGCTCGAGGCATTTAGTTATTTGATCTTTCTATCACCCTGTTTTCATTGGAGCTCTGTGGGACCCACCAGAAATTGTGTCCCGACCCACAGTTTGAGAAACCCTGAGATAGATCATTGCAACCCAAGCTTCTTTGATACAGATGGAAAATAAGCACATTTCAACAAACAACATTGTTCTTGTGCAATGAATATCAGTATTCATAATACGTTCTGTAGTTTCACGTTAAGAAGTGTTCATCCTGTGACATTAGCATGGTGACAGTACTATAGCTCAGTTCGCACATCACACAAGCCATGGTTAAATAGCTTTAACCATAGTTAGTTGTGGTGTCTGAATTGACAAATGTTAGATAATAATGTTAGCTTCATTTTGGGATGTAGCTGCACCACTGAAACATGAGTGGATGGAAAATGGAAAACTAACAAACAAAGTAGCTCTACACAGAGGCGTTTCTACAGGGATGGCAAAGCTCTAAGTGTTGCAAGAAGCCTTACCCTGTCATGTAAATCCCACTTCTCTCTTGCTGCTGTAGCCAATAAGCAACGCCAAGATGTTGCTTTTCCCTGTGAGGATTGGCTAAAACGGTGCAGGAGAGGAGTGATTTCCACTGCAAGGTAAGGCTTCTTGCAAAACTTAGAGCTTTGCCCTCCCTGTAGAAACGCCACTGGCTGTACACCCCTATGTTTTGATTTCTAAACTATTGTTGGTGCAAACCATGGTTTGGTGTAGTGTTTGCATTGGACCTTTGTGTGAGGGCATGTCTCTTTTTTAGCTTTACCTCCATCCATGTTCCTTTTTCACTTAAATGTTCAAGGAATCTGTAAGTGTTTCCAATTTGACTAGGGTGTGTTCTTAGGGTTAATGGCACACACACTTCAAATAAAATCTCCACCATTCTCCGAAGATAGATTGTGTAGAAACACAGACCATGTTTCAAAGGAGTGGATGAAGTTGCAGCTAATTTGCATATTTAGGCATGTAACTAGAATAACTTGCAACTGTAGTCTTAATGTATGTTTGCATATTGGTTGCTTATTTTGGATCTTGGAAGTAGTAATAATGTGACCTTGTTACAAGCAACTTGACAGCATAAACAGGCATTGAGATGAGGAAATAGCTTCCCATTTATTTAGAAGGAATTGCCTCAATTCGTGATGGGTGAATTATGATTTGAGAACAATGTACCTGGTAATAAAGGAAGTGTCAAGTTCTCCAAGATGTTCCTTCTAAGTACTATACCAAGTGGCTATTTCATTCTGTAAAGCCAGCTAGTTGTGTGAGAGCACAATGGAAGGCAAGAATCTCTGGAATGCAAATGACTACCCTGGTTGTCATTGGATTACATTATGTGGTGGAGTGTTTCAGGGCCACATGTTTCTCATGATAGGGGAGAAAAAGCCATTTTACCCAAGGCAGGACTTCTTCCAAAGCTCGACTTCATGCTTTCTCTACTCGTGATCATGAACTAAATATAAAACAAATGCAAAATATTTGGTCCAACTGAAAACATCTTTGTTTTCAGTTGGAACTGCTCTAAACGTTTTCTTCTTAGACCATGGGCAGTAATAGCTCAAGTTGCATAATTAGACCAATACTTGAAATGCACTTCAGCATTCCTTTTAAAAAACTGGAAAACAAGTGTTTCTTCAAAAGTTGGGGAACTAATCTCTTGTTTACAGAAGAATGAAAGTAGCCCTGCTTTTCTGTTAGGGAAAATGTTCAAAAGCAATAGTTGCATAATACAAGTAGTAGGATGAATGAAAGAGCCAAAATAATAAGAGAGCTTGATTTTGAAAGCTTGATTCATTTACTTTGTGACTTTACTTTGTATTGTCCTAGTAAAGGTATTGTGTTACCTGGGCACTTATTTATATATTTTTATGTGTTGTTCCATTGCTTTTTCAGAAAGTAAAAAAAAAACAGCCACTACTTCACTAGGACACATAAACATGCTTCCAAAATTTGCCACGTGCCTATTAATTGAAACTCAACATATAAATGAAAATAAAGTTACATTTTTTTCCTGAAAGAGATGGGTAAATAAAGTTGGTTATCGCTAGACCAAAAGTGATGGTTAGCTGGACAGAATTGTTCCTGTTGAGTTTTAAATAATACTTTAAGATACAATTTGTGCTGAGTAAATTAAAATGGAAAAAATCCGTATTTCAGAATAAATTTCCATGCTGATAAAGGTTTTTGAGTTGAAAAAAATTATTTTAAACTGAGATCTGGTTCTGGATAAATTATTTTCATAGGAAGACATTCAGATTTGAAGCCTTGGGTTTCATATGTATAAAGTGCTTGTAAGATGGACTTTGCTCTTTATAGCTGCCCACTGGCTAAAACGTAAATCATTAATGTGTACACGAAAGTCGTGATACACCTCATGAGAGTTATTGAACCATGGATGTTCTAATTTAAGAAATCTACCATTCTGCTTAAAAAGTCATCAAGACAAATTTTAGTTTATTCATGAAGTACAACCTGTAAAATGAACCAGTCAGATATTAGGATGGGTGATAAGAATAAAGAGTGTTATGTTTCTAAGAGATGCCTGTTTAGCCATTCACACTCTTTTCCAAAACCCCAGTCCTTCCTTCCTTTGCTACTGCCATCTCCATCCCTAGTCTTTCATTTAGCTATCCACTCATGGATAGTGCAGGCATTAAGTAGGTGAATAAATCCTGTGGCATATTAAGTACTAAACCCTAAGGAGGTGATAAAATCTCCCATTACATACATTATTAATGGTAGAGTGGGCGCTAATAGAAGAGAGTACAAACAGTGCATTGGCCCATATGCTGCCAAGAACAGGGAAAGGAATGAGAATGGTCAAAGGATACCAATTAGTACAAAGAGACATCTGATACAAAGTATATTTATTCCCACTTTATGTTACCAATGTCAAACATGGACACTTACAACTATAGAAATATTTAAGGAAAGCTGTCGGAGTGACCGGAAGGGACAAAATCAGGAATGAGATCATAGAACCAATTTAATTCTAAATTATAGACAAAGAACAAATGAAGTGGTTTGCTCACCTGGAGAGAATGTCTTTGGACTCTGTACTTATAAGGCATATATAAAAAGAGAAGGGCAAAGAGCACGAGATATATCCAGGAGGTGGTGGAGAGATAACATCCCAACATACTGCAGCAACATCAAATGACATTGAAAGAGGCCCGCTAGAAGTGTAAGAACCAGAACTTTGTCTCTCCCTCAACACCCAAAGTGGTGAAAGTGGAAGTAAAGAAGAGGAGAAGAATAAACTGCTTGTGATTAGTTGCAACAGAGAATGGAGTGCTTGAGAAGAGGCTGTAACTTCTGTTTATAGAATTTATAAATGTTTCTGCAATGCTAAATACATTACTACAACATTCAAACCCCTTTAAGAATTTTTCACAATCTTTTCAGTAATTAGTAACTTCCTTCTGAAAACATCTCCTTACTGTTTGTTTGAATCAGGCCCTTAGTCAGTGTTGTTCATAAACCTCCTTGTAGTCTGAAGTTCCATTTGCCAGAAGGAATTTAGGTTTTCTTGCTGACCACGGACTCTTGTCCACCTGTGAGAACCATGAAATATGTAGTCAGCTGATCTGTGGCTGGTCTGTGTAGACAAAGGTGCATTCCTTGACTAACAGCCCAATGCTATTTGGTTGCCCTGCCAATGGAACACATGTTGTGCCAGCACTAGTTGCTGGAGCGCCAACAAAAAAGCCAGAGCCTCCCTGCTCACGCTAGCAGACCCATGAAGACAAGCCTGCATGGGGTGGAAGGAGGCGGGGAGGGAGGGCAGAACAGGGTAGGGGTGGGTGAAACAGGGCAGTGACTGGGGGGGTGAGAAGGGTGAATCAGAACGGGGGTGGGTGTGGCAGCGCATGCCAAATCCTGAGCACTTTCCTGGGTCATATTCCTGGGTCTTGTGCCAGCAACAGAGCTGAAAAAGGTCTGAGTTTATCCATAGCTGCTTATGGGCTAACCCCAAGAAATCCTCCAGCAGCCCAAACTCCTCTGTGGAATACAGAAGAGACTGTACTGCTGCTGCTGCATTACCACACGGGAAGCTGGGCTGTAATCCTGGCCTGAGAGACATTTTGGTTGTATTCCAAGGGGTGCACAGGGAAGCTAGCTATCCCATCTCTTCCTTGGCTCAACAGCCCTCTGCATCCCCTGAGAAAGTTCAGAGCATGATTTTGTGGGGCACAGAGATTATATGAGATTGGCAATTATTGCTACTACCATTCTTATGTTTTCCATTCACAGAAGAGAAGGTTAAGGTGCAAGTGAATTGGACCTATATTTGTATAAACAGGCAATGGCTAATCTAGACCTAATGGCTAAAGACCTAGTTTTCATTGAGATGGTAACTTTGTGCCTTGACTATCATTCCAGACTGCAGATAGTGATTCACAACACTGAATCTTCCCCTATACAATTTTTTTCTATATTCATATAGAAAATCAGTATATGAAAGATCAGGCTTCTCCGTAACATGCTTGTTTGTTTTCTAGGTATATAATAGGGAATTTTTAAAATATGGAGGATTATTCAGTCATGTGAGTGATTAACTGACTCCTGCATCCTATCTGAAGTTTTAGAGCTCAGTCATAGGTTTATCACTTTATTCTCTCCACCTGAGGTTTGGGTCAGTGTGCATAAGACTGGCCTTATTGTTCACCTTTCATTACCTCGGTTTTTATGTATCTACAGTAAAAGTGTATGTTGAACTACATCAAGATTTGAGGAAGATAAATGTTACAGGGTTGCTGACATTCCCCTTATCATTGACTTGTCTGCCAAGAAACTATTGCACTTTGAAGAAGATTCTTGCTGTGTTCTGTAGAGTAGGTTGAGTCCTGACCTGACCTATTGTGGTTTCAGTATTGCTCTTGCATTAATAGAGAATGCCCTAGATCAGTGGTTCTCAAACGTTTTGCATTGGGACCCAGTTTTTTGGATAGCATTCATGTTGGGACCCACCAGAAGTGATGTCATGGCCGGAAATGACATCATCAAGCAGGAAGTGCCAAACTTGTGACATAGGGCACAATCCTATGCATATCTACTCAGAAGTAAGTCTCATTATATCCAATAGGGCTTACTCCCAGGAATGGGTGTATAGGATTGCAGCCATAATCAAATGGCACTCTTGGAATGCAAACTGCCATTCTTGGACTGCAGCAATTGCACAATCATGAAACATCCCAGACGGAAAGCAAGATTAGGACAAAATCTTATGTAAAATCACTGAACTAAAAACAAAATTTTAAAACCCCTCACTGAAATAGAGCAAGAGTAAGGTCTGCAGCTTCCAGGATGGCTGCTCCCAGCTTTCCAGGACTCACCTGACATCAGATTGCGATCCACCAAGTGGGTCCACCCACAGTTTGAGAAACACTGCCCTAGATCACCATCTAGTAGTTCCACATTGCAAGGAAAGATTGGTAATGATGGGTAAACTATCTTTTCAAAAAGAATTGTCTGCCATTACTGATGAACTTTGGAGGAACCCCAGTTCAAAAGGAAACTACATAACATTTCTATTTTTATTTAGAACAGTCTTACAGTGCTTGCCACTTGTCTTTGCTTTGAGGTTCAGCAAACTTGTCAACTGTTTCAGTCTCCAGAGCCCTTACACTCCCAAAGAGTCTCTGGGAGCCCCACCAGAACATATGCAGAATTTTGAGCCAGAGCATGCACAAGAGTGGTGCAGCACTGAACAGATGATGGCCACTTATGGTGTGCTTGTGGAACTCCTGAAGGGATCTCAAAGAGCCCCAGCGCTTCGAGGAGCACTCTGAGAAAAGCTGGGTTAGAGCACTTTCAGAGATGCAGCTTTTGAGTTTTTCTCTTCCAGTTGTTGAGCCCTTATATAACATCAAGACCCGTGGCTACCTGTTTGTGACTTGGCACTAACTGTGTAATTACCATGTTGGTAATGAAGTACTCATTTTGTAGGACATCAATGCCTATAATGGAGATGAGGCTACACAAAAGTTGCCCTTTCCAATAATTGCTGACAAGAAGCGGGAGCTCGCAGTCCAGTTGGGCATGTTGGATCCAGATGAGAGAGACAAAGATGGCATGCCTCTGACTGCTCGCGTTGTAAGTATTGAATATCTTTCTACATTGCATCCCTGCAGGTTTCATCCTTCTCATTAAATTACTATGTTTTTTTAACCACTCCACCTTCATTATTATTTAGATACAATTGGACATCACCTGTAGTAACTGCAGATGACAAAGCATCTAAAACATCCTGCTTAATACCCCACGCAGAGCAGCATTTTATCCAGGAAAACCACTAGTTGACAGAGGATTTAGGTGACTTGATTTCAGACCCCAGTTCTGGTTTGCCCTCTGGCAAAATAGTATCTGTCTCCATTCCCTGCACATAAGACAGACATAAGCAACATACCTTGTTGGGTTGTTGCCTGGATAAATATGGAACTGTTGCAATGTGCCTAGAATTTTAGGGATGGGACAGGAAACAAATTTTAAAAAATAAGGTGTAGTAACTCTTCCTGGTATCCAAGGTCTACAAAGATTATTGGGGGGAGTGGAGTGGGGGGGACTGAAGTTTCTCAAGTGGATAACAGCTGAACTCCATTCTAGCTAAATAAGTGGATTGGAGAATATAAGGCAATTATGGCAAAATAATATTTCTTATCTCTGTGATCTGCTAATCTTGCCCTATGTTATATCTTGAGAGTATTCTGAACCAGAACCACAATGGACTTCTCCTGTGAAGTCCCACTGAAAGGAATATGAAATATACACAACACGTACATATGCAGGAAGTTTCTGTGGGATTTTCCTTACCTTTTAGATGAGTATCCATCATGGGAAGCATTTGGGACAGGGGACAGTCTCATTTTTTTCTTTTGTAAATTGTTTTGAGAATGTTTAAAAATAGCATATAAATACATTGAACTAAATACTTAATATCCATTAGAGATGCTTCTGATACTAACAGGTAAAAAAATAGACACTGCTTTGCCAAGTTGTTAGGGCCCTGATACTTATATCAGCTGAAGTTCTAGCAAAGGATTATGAAAATAAAATGAAATTGGAAGTCTGAACACAGCCGTTTCCACTAAAGTACCTTTTCCAGTAAATGCCCAAGTTCCATTTGTTCATTACTCAGAGAGAACTCTAATTCTAAAGAGAGATTAATATAGGAAAAGAGTGGAGTTGAAAACAAATTGTCAAGTTATCATTATGTGGCTTTGTTTTTTAGGTGTTTGTGTTTGGCCCAGATAAGAAACTGAAACTCTCTATCCTCTACCCAGCAACCACTGGCAGAAACTTTGATGAAATCCTGCGGGTGATTGATTCCCTTCAGTTAACAGCTGCTAAGAAGGTTGCCACTCCAGTTAACTGGAAGGTAGTTATCTGTACTTCATTAAGCCTAACTAATTCTGTGGTTTGCTCAAATTGAACAGAAGTTGTCAAAAGGTAGTGTGTTTCTAAGTGTTGTGGGAATCTCTAAATGCTGTGTTTGCTTTCTGGAAAGGTGAGGGAACATACAAAACAAATAGGATGAAGTACCTAGGAGAAAGCAAGGAGGTAGTCCCACAATTTTGTTACTTTGATGCAGTTAGCGAAAGCAGTTTCTTCTAGGACCTCTTTGGAACTATTGGTGTCAACCTAAATAAGGATGCAATCCTATACACACTTTCCTAGGAGTGAGCCCAATGAACACATTAAGACTATGCTGTAAATTGTTGAGAAGATTACAATTTAACAGTCCAATTCTAACTTGTGGTGAAGCAGGCATGTCAGAAGGCCTGCACTGTATCCTGTTCAGATTTGACGGTCAATCAATTTGATTGATGGTCAATCAATCACTAGTATTTATATACCGCTTTTCAACACGAAGTTCACAAAGCGGTTTACAGGTTTACGGTCTCTGGAGCTCACCTTGTGGCAAGGGGGTGTTTGTCCCCTTACCCTGGGGTAAGCCCTGGCCAACCCAAGGGGGCTGCTCCTATCTACACCAGTCAAAATTGCTGGCACACAACTGAGTGGCCCAGATCAGGGCCAGCTAGCCCGGGGTTGGGAGTTAGGATGCGACCTAGGCTGGTCCCCACCTCCCTTGCTGGGCCGGGCCATCCTCCCTCCGCCCCGTTCCCCTCCCTCCCACCATCCCCAAGCCCCCACAGTGGCCAAACTTGGCCAGCACAGAGAAGATGCAGCTTCCACGACGTCGTCTCTGGGCCGGTGCTGCTCCCTGCATCAGCCCAGCACCCGATTCCTCAGCGCAGATGTGCCTTATGGCATGTTTGCAATTGAACTGGGCTGACAGAGAGATTCGTCAGTCCAGCGCTTTACTAGGATTGCGCCCTTAAACATACCCTCATGTCTCTGAAAACTCCAAAATCAAATAGGCCATCCAGGCATAGTCTCTAATGGGCAGGCATGAGCCTTCTGTTCCCAGCAGAAGGATGCTGCTTATAGTTCCTGAATCATGTTCCACCATCCTGTCATTGTCCCAGAGGAAATTTCTTACTTTCAAAAAATGAAAATTGGCATGTAGCGTTAAAATAAGCAAAGCAAATGATCATTCATTTGATCAATTCCTGAGTTTGGGCTCTGAAATTGAAGTGTATTTTATTTGTGCTTGTAAAGAGGCATTATTATTAAATCCAGCCTCTATATCTGTGCAGCCTTAAACATTTACAAGGTATCTTATCTGTCCCTTTAGATGTTCTTGATGCAGAGGCTTACATAATAATTAGAAATAATAACAATATAATTAGAAATAATTAGAAACGCACCATACAAATACACCATACATTACAGCTCCAGAAGAAGCTTATGTTCTGGAAGATGATAGTGTTTCCATAAAAATGCATTCTGTATTTGTGGCGTGAATGTTTTAGATATCCTCTGATAGAAAAGAATCAAAGTTCAAGGTGTCTGCAGCTAACCTAGTATGCCACTTGACTCTTACCAAAGGCTTTCCCCACCCCTCTTCTTTCCTCTTAAGCCGGGAGAGCAAGTCATAGTAGTTCCAAGCCTATCAGATGACGAGGCCAAAAAGCTGTTTCCAGGTGGAGTTTGCACCAAAGAACTCCCATCGGGGAAGAAATACCTTCGCTACACCCCTCAGCCTCAATAGGAACTTGTGAAGAAAGAGTGAGCAAACACTTGTTGATGAAAAAGTTGATGAAAAAGTTGTTGATGGGGGCTTTGTAAAACATGGTGTTTATCTGTCTTAGGGCGCAATCCTAACCTGGAGTTAGGCCGGCACAGTTAGGCCAGCAAAGTTTGGTTGGTGCAAGGGACACCGTAAAGTATGTTTGGACCACTCTCGGAATCAGAGAGGCCAGCACACGGACGTGCGCCATCCTCCCTGCATCTGAGAGGGGTCCAAACGTGCTTTATGTTGACCCTTGTGCCAGCCAAATTTTACTGGCCTTAACTATGCTGGCCTATCTCCAGGTTAGGATTGTACCCTTAGTGTGGAAGTATGTTTGAAGAAGTTGTTGTGAAGGTCAACTGCTGATCTATTCTCCTTGGTTTCTCTCTTCTGAACACAATGGCTGAAAGACCTTGGCTGGGATTAGAGTTTCTGCTTGCTGACTAGTCTATAAAACTGAACCAATGTTGGAATTAATTCAGTCTATACACATTTTTTTTAGATATTAGCTCTTCTACACAGGACAGTTTTTGAAAATAAATAAATGGGTAAACCATTTTTTGTGCTGCCAAACATTCTTGATTGAACAGAGGTAGTTAATCTCAAAATAAACTTCTATTCAAATACATGTATTATTATCTAAAGGCTGCAGAGATAAGGAGATTCTTTCTTGAGCATAACCCCTCAAAAGAAAATATGAGTGGATTGTTTCTGTTGCTGAGCCATGTGCCTTTTAATGCAAATAACCTAATCTTCTGTACTAATCAAAAGCCTAATTTGGAAAGGCTTGTGTTAACTTTGTGTGTTCGCTATAGGGGATAAAACTGGTGGCTTCACCAAAAAAAATAAATTCTCAGCTGTTTTTGTTTCGGCTCCTTTTAGTCAGATAATAAAGCTAGCCTTTATCATGCCCAAGATTGTGTCTGCTGTTCATTCATATGTAAACATGTAGAATCACATATTTCAAGTATAATTTGGGTACATCATACAATTTGGCTAGAATACCTGTTCGGAGTAGAATACTATCTGTATGCCAAAATAGTAATAACAAAATACTGGATGGAAACAGTCTGACTGCAGAGGCTTGCATAGAATCCTGAATATATCAAATGGTATTTATATACTGTCTTTCAACACAAAGTGAACTTTTTTATTACTATTAAAAATAATAAAATTAAATGGCTCCCTGTCACAATCTTAAGAGCCCACAATCTTAAAAAATGCAGCACACCACAAGCTACAGCCCGTAGAAAAGATACTATGCTGGGGTGAAGAGGGACAGTTACTCTCCCTCTGCCAGTTATAAGAGGAGCACCTCTTGAAAAAGTGCCTCTTGCTCAGTTAGCAGGGGCTTATAGCTAATGGTGATAAATGCTGCTCCTCCAGTTAAGAAACCACAACATTGTACACTTTTCAGGAGTTCATTTTGCTAGTAAATTCTGTTGTGTCTTGACCAATGTTCCCTGCAATTTTTATATGGCGTGTGCAGAGCCCACACAGAGCTGCGCAGGGGTAGCTCAGGAGTGCTTGGTGATGACTTGATTGCCGAGCTCTGGAATGCTGTGATGGAAGCTGCACAGGGCTCCAATTACAGGTGGGGGCCTTTTATCTGTGAGGGTTCCATTACTGGAACCCTTGCATATTAAAGAAAAGTCCACAGGTAATTAAATCCCTGGATTTAATGAATCAGTATTCCCTAAGTCAGTATCCACTAGGTTTTCCAGGAACCTAATCCTAGCAGACAAGGATTGGCGGCATATGTAACTTGGGAAGCATGGAGACAAGGAGGCAAGGTGGTATACATTCACAGATCTACAGTATGTTGAATTGCAGTATTGCAAATAGATAAGAGACAGCTAGGCAGCCCAATCCTCTGCCTGGGCAGTGATGTTCTAGTGCACGCACTGCTCAAGCAACAACCATAGTAAATGTGCTGTAAGGGAAGCCTGCACCAGTCGCCATTGTGCCTCTGTGCAGGAGCAACAGGAGGAGCACTCTGCAGTAAGTCACCTGCCAAGCAGTGGGAAGGTGTTTCAAGGAGGACGTGAAACGGGGTGGAGAGAGGGCAGGTCTGAGGGTGGTTTAGGCCTGGGAGTGGGGTGAGGTCAGCAGTAGAGGCTGTTGCCTCATCCAATCTCCCCTCCCAAGCCTTGGAGCCTGACAAGTTTCCTCAGTTCTGGGCCAGCTAAATGGCTGCCACTGCTCCGAATAGACCCATTGGGGCCACCAGGACCCATTGGGGCCACATGGGGGATCCTTACCCCAAGGGAACCTTCAGGTGCTGCTCTGGCCCTGCAGGATATGGCGGCAACTGTTTTGGTACCTTGGACTGTGCATCAGCATCAGAGTATAGGATTGGGCCCTAAGACATTTATGTAACTAACTTCCTCAGCAACACAACATTTGTGCTATTGGTGTCAATCCATGAGAATTTAAACCTCCGTTGCATTTGTAGAAGCTGGGAAGCGTTTGTAATCTTTTACTGATGCTGAAAAAAAACTCCTACACCAACATTACATTTAAGTGAACATATTAAACTTGTGGGAAAATAACTTCTTGTTTAATGACAGAACTTTTTTAAAATGTGATTACTAAAAGCATTGCAAGCTGATCTTTGTATCTGTTGTCCTTGATCCTATAGCCAGATGGGTTCTGACCCTTCCAAGAAAACTCTAGCTGCTTACTGATATGGATAAAATGAATTAAGTCATAACGCCTGCATTTTCACTCCTGTTGTGGTCAGCAAAGATCATTCAATCAATCAACAGTATTTATATACCGCTTTTCAATACGAAGTTCCCGAAGCTGTTTACAGGCTAATAATAATAAAGTTAAATGACTAAATTGTAGCCCTGGGTTTGTGTACACGAGAGAGTTTTCTCTCTAAGGCAGTAGTTTCCAACCTGGGAGTTGTGATCCCCAAGGTGGTCATGAGGTGATTTTCACAGGAGTGCAGAGAGCTGGGCTTGGAAAGCTTGAAAATCTGGGTGCCACATCTTGAAAACTTAAACTGCCAGCATCTTGAAAGGCCATGTCTATATAAAAATGTGCTGGGTGAAAACATTAGGAGAGGCGAAAGAGAATGAGCAGAGAGAATAAACTTGCACTTTAGTGATTGTTCTTGAGTGATCATTGGTGGGGAGTATGGTGTGTTGTTTTTTTAAACGACCAAGTCTCCATATGGGGGGAGTGCAGCACTTTGCCCCTCCTGTGCCCCCACATGTGTTTTTTTTTCTCTTCAGCTGAGACGTGGCTCAAAGTGAGTGTCTTGGCCCCTCACTGTACAGCAGCAAAAGTGCAGCCCTGGATACAGGGATGGGCCAGGAAAAGACACATTGGGCCACCCCACTTGCTGTGGCTCCTGCACTTCCCAAGGGGGAGGCCCTGCGGTCAGGGGCTATCTTGCTCAAGGGCTGGGCCAGGGTCTTTCTGGGCAGCAGATGGCAGGGCCTCCCTGAGTGGGCACATCACACTTCACTTATGCCATGGCATGTAAAGATATTAGCAGGCTGTGCTGGAAGGTAGAAAATGGGATTTTGGTGCATTTTTTCTTCGTTACAAGGCATTTAAAGGTGGATCTTGGTATCAGTAGTGAGTCAAATCAGTGGATACTGAGGTCCCACTATTAATTGCCATCAAGTTTGTACTTTCTATGAATTGTATCTTAAGGTGCATGCATGGAATGCTACCCTATTTGTTTGTATTTACAACCTTAAAAGCTAATTCACTGGCATGCCTGGGGGGATCAAGGGATGCGCCCCAGCACTGTGGGGAGTGACACCATCCCCTCCCATCGCAGTGCCCCCCCCCACATCCACCTGTCCTTGTTTTTTAAATTGAATGAAGCTGGCAGCCAGCTTTGTTCAGTTTGAAAAACAAAAAACCAGGGTCAGGCAGCTGGAACAGCTCCAGCCACCTAACCTCTTTTAAACTCAAATGAAATCTGCAACCAGTTTCATTCAAATTCTAAAAAAAACGGGGTCAGGTGGCTCCAAGCGCCCAACCTCCTTTAAACTTGAATGGCTTCATTTGAATTAAAACAACAACACTAGGAGGGACAGACTAGTTAATATCACAACATGATAAAATCACTGCAATTACTTTCAGGTGGGAGTGGCAGCTGGCAGAATCTGGCTGACCCAGAGGCATATCCTTCAGGACCACCACTGAGCTAATCAACTTGATTTTATATAGCCCTAGATATTCTCATTTAGTTCCCTGGAGAGTCCTCAATGTTTAATGAACACATACGTTAATGATTCAGTTGAGGGGGTTCATTCTCATCTTCAGTGCAGAGTCAGAAACAAGAGAAACAACAAGAAAAAGGAGAGACAGCAACAGTATGTACTGTTGCAGCAAGCTGAATGGTTTAATAAAAGGAAGGAAATTAGTCAAGAACTTGTTTGGTATGATGCCTGTGTCATCTGTGAACATTACAACAAATGGATGGAATATAGCATTGCTGTAGTAAAGGGAGCAAACAAGAAGCTGGAAATGACCAGAGAGGAACTCGGTGGTTCCTTTAGCTGCCTGATTAGCTTTTTGATACAAAGCTACCAACTTCTCTGAAAGCCTGATGATTTTGCCCTGAAGCAAGCCCTGGCTATGTTCTAGGGCAGTGTTTCTCAAACTGAGAAACTAGGTGGGTCACCAGCCAATTTCAGATGAGTGCTCATTCATTTCAATGTGTATTTTATTTTTAATATATTAGACTTGATGTTACAGTGGTATGTGACTGCATCTAGAGAAATGTTACACATATGTACTTTTAACAAGTTAGTATGTATATGTGTTCGAACAATGATATTCAATAGGACTTACTCCTGGGTAACTGTGGATAGGGTTGTATTCTTTGGGATGTTTGGGGAATTTTTTTTAAACAATCAATCAACAGGTACTTATATACCTGTTACTTTCCTGGGCTCCAAGATCACCGCAGACAGTGACTGCAGCCATGAAATTAAAAGATGTTAACTTCTTGGCAGGAAAGCTATGGTGAACATTAATAAGGTTCACCTTATTAAGGTGGAAAGCTTAATAAAAAGCCGAGACATCACCCTGCCAACAAAGGTTCGCCTAGTCAAAGCTATGGTTTTCCCAGTAGCAATGTATGGCTGTGAGAGCTGGACCATACGAAAGGCAGAGCGCCGAAGAATAGATGCTTTTGAATTGTGGTGTTGGAGAAGACTCTTGAGAGTCCCCTGGACTGCAAGGAGATCCAATCGGTCAATCCTCCAGGAAGTCAAGCCTGATTGCTCCCTGGAAGGACAAATCCTGAAGCTGAAGCTCAAGCACTTTGTCCTCTCTTCTCATGACTCTTTAGAAAAGACCCTCATGCTAGGAAAGATTGAAGGCAAAAGGAGAAGGGGGGGCAGAGGATGAGATGGTTAGACAGTGTCACCGAAGCGATGATCATGAAATTGGGCGAGCTCTGGAAGCTAGTGAAGGACAGGGAGGCCTGGCATGCTGTGGTCCATGGGGAGTCAGACACGACTTAGGGACTGAACAACTTATATACCGCTTTTCAACTCGAAGTTCACAAAGTTACAGGCAAATAGTAATAATAATAAAGTTAAATGGCTCCCTGTCCCAAAGAGCTCATAATCTAAAAAAAAAAAAGGCAGACCACCAGCAACAGCCACTAGAAAGACTATGCAGGGGTAAAGAGGAACAATTACTCTCCCCCTGCTAAATATAAGAGGAACACCACTTGAAAAAGTGCCTTTTGCCCAGTTAGCAGATCAGCAATTGATTGGGAGAATTAGGAGGGTTCTTTCTTCTTTATTTTAAACTAGCGTTTTGTTACCAGGCGTTGCCTGGGTAACAAATGTCATGGGGACTGTCACCAATCAGCTTAGCGACCCCGAAAACCGTGGATTTGACACTAATGAAGGTCATTGCAGACATTTTATTTTGCACCCCTTCTCACCCCCCATGCCGATGGGGGCTGAACCTGGCCTCAAACGGTAGCGGGAGTGTCACCGTTTGTCTCAGCAACCCCGGAAATTACGGATTTTATGCCAATATCAGCCGTTTTCGATCGTTTTTACGTGGCACCCCTTTCGCACCCCCACCCCTGGGGGTGCTAGGGGACCTGTCCCCCGCACTGTTTGTCGCCAGGCTGCAAGGCACATGCGTGCCGAGTTTGATGCCAATCGCTCCAGGCGTTCCAGC
>JAJKFI010000126.1:2292613-2350627 GCA_029204185.1 Lerista edwardsae | reverse complement strand
GCTCCAGGCGTTCCAGCAGAGCATGGCGGACATTTTGTTTCGCACCCCTTCTGGCCTCCCATGACGAGGGGGGCCCGAACCCGGACTCGAACAGAATAGGGAGCGTCACCGCTTGTCTTGGCGACCCCGGAAACTATGGACTCGACGCCAATTTCGGCCATTTTCGACCAGGGGGGCCTGACCCCTGCAGTGTTTGTCGCCAGGCCGCAAGGCATGAGCGTGCCGAGTTAGACGCGCATCGTTCCAGGCGTTGCGGAGCCTATGCGGAACATACACATACACACACACACACACACACACACATACACACACACATCCAATTTTATATATATAGACTAACTTTTTGGTACCCGGCGTTTCCCGGGTAACAAATGTCATCGGGACTGTCACCAATCAGCTTAGCGACCCCGAAAACTGTGGATTTGACCGTAATGTCGGTCATTTCACACATTTTGTTTTGCACCCCTTCTTACCCGCCATGCCGAGGGAGGCCGAACCCGGACTCCAACGGCGTCAGGAGCGTCGCTGCTCGTCTCGGTGACTCCGAAAACTACGGATTTGATGCCGGTATCGGCCATTTTTGACCATTTTCATATGGGACCCCCTGCACACCCCCACCCCTGGGGTCACCAGGGTGGTCATGCCCCCGCAGTGTTTGTCGCCAGGCCGTAATGCGTACGCATGCTGAGTTTGGTGGCAATCGAAGCAGGCATTCCAGCGGGTCAGTGTGGACTTTTTGTTTCGCACCCCTTCCCGCCACCCCACGCCGAGGGGGGCCAAACCGGGACTCAAACGGCGTCGGGAGCGTCACCGTTCGTCCTGGCGACCCCGGAAAGTACGGATTCAACACAGATTTCGGCCGTTTTCACATGGGGCCCCTTACGCACCCCCACCCACGGGGGTGCTAGGGGAGACTGATCCCTGCAGTTTTTGTCGCCAGGCCACAAGGCATGTGCGTGCTGAGTTTGGTGCGCATCGCTCCAGGCGTCCCAGCAAGGCATGGCGGACGTTTTGTTTCGCACCCCATCTCGCACCCCATGCAGAGGGGGGGCCAAACCCGGACTCCAACGGTGTCGGGAGTGTTGCCGCTCATCCTGGCGACCCCGGAAACTACAGATTCGACGCCAATTTTGGCCACTTTTGACTGTTTTCATGCAGGGCCCCTGCGTACCCCCACCTCCGGGGGGTAGTAGGGGGGGGCTGACCCCCGCAGCGTTTGTTGCCAGGCCGCAAGGCATGTGCGTGCCGGGTTTGGTGCGCGTCGCTCCAGGCATCCCAGCAGGGCATGGCGGACATTTTGTTTCGCACCCCTTCTTGCCCCCCACGCCGAGGGGGGGCCAAACCCAGACTCCAACGGCGTCGGGAGTGTCGCTGCTCATCCCGGCGATGCCGATTTCAACCATTTTCAACCATTTCCACACAGGGTCCCCCCGCGTACCCCCACCCCCGGGGGCACGAGGGGGGCCTGACCCCTGCAGTGCTTGTCACCAGGCCACAAGGCATGCGTGCACCAAGTTTGGTGCCAATCGATCCAGGCGTTGTGGAGCCTATGCGGAATATACGTATGTACGTGTACACACACACACACACACACACACACAGAGAGAGAGAGAGAGACAGACAGACAGACAGACAGACAGACAGACAAATATACTTATTGTAAATTTTTAATTTATCTAATTTAACTGGATTTGATCTTGTTGTATAGGGATGATAAAAATTTTCCTGCTTGATGATGTCACTTCCAGCCATGACATCACTTCTAGTGGGTCCCAACAGATTGTCATTCTAAAAAGTGGGTCCCAGTGTTTAAAAGTTTTAGAACCACTGTTCTGGGGTGCACTATTAGCTCACAGTGAGGGGAGATGATGGTGAAGCCCAATATGCTTCAGAAGCCTTTGCAATGTACAGGACTTCAAGATAGATACACCTGGGTATCTCAATGGATATGTCTACGTAAGAAATATCCCCTGAAAGAAATTAAAAATATTGAGAAACTAACTTCTACCAGCAAGAAGTATCTGGTACTCACGAGGTGTAGCCAGCTTAGTGAAGATGGGAAGCATTATATCTTCTAGCTGCTGCTTCTGATCTAGGAAATCTTGCATTGTGGGCTCCTTTGCATTTTCAAGCCAATCTGACTTGGCCTGGCAGGCTTTGAGAGAAAGATTCTGTGGAGAGAACAAGAGGGGTGTCCATCAACATGTACACAGAGTGAGTGGCATTAATTCACTTACAGCCCAATCCTGAGCTGCCTGGCGCCCCGAGGAACAGAAGTACCAAAATGGCTACTGCTGCATCCTATGGCAGCCGCCAGGGTCTCCTCAGATGAAAGGGACATTTGTCTCCTTTCCCCAAATAAAGCCCAAGGAACCACAATGGGTCCAAGTCTACCCAAGTCACCACTGGCTATTTGGCTGGCAGCCTTGTGTTGGGTTGCCAGGCACAAAGCAGGACATAGGATCTGGCGGTGGAGGGCACCACCAGTCCCACTTCCTGTGTGGGCCCGATCATTCCCTCCCCTTGTCCAGTTCTGCCCCCTTTCCCCCCCCCCACCGCCCCGGAAATTGCTTACTGTTGGCCAGCACTGCTGGAGCGGTCCTTCCTCTCTGGGTGCTGTAAACGCGCTTTACTGCATGTTTATGACACAGAGTCAGCGGTACGCTTATACCACTGGCGATAGAGCCCAATCCTGCTCTAAGTATACTAATTCCTGTTTAATCTGCCAGGAAAAACCCCCACACGTTTAATCCATTAAAAACCTGACTTATTTTTATATGCACCAGGGCCTTCACAGTTCACATCCTAAAAGCCATCTTAACGATAAAATTATACTGCTCTGTCAAATGTCAGGTCAGAGCTGTGTCAGGCTGCACATATCCTCCTGGAACCTGAATGAAAATATGTTGTAGTCATGAGGGTGCCAGGCTGATTTACGGGATCCATGGCATCATGGGAAGAAAGAAGAAAGCCCAGATCAGACAGGAAGAACTGCAACACCATAAGCAACACGCAGCAGCAGAAAAGTGGGATAAAACAAATAAATGGAATGCCGATGGTGGGCAACACTCCTGGAGGTGTGCCTCCTGGCACCACCACCCACCCACCCATCTTCCCTGCCTTCCGCTGGAGGTGTTCTGAGGGCCAGAGAGGCCGTGTGTGCCCTCTCCAGCCTTCAAAAGGCCGTCTGGAGGCCAAAAACCAGCACTTCTGATTTTCAACTGAAAAACAGAAGTGCTGGATTTTGGTCTCTAGAAGGCCTCCTGAGGGCTGGGGAGGCCATGCACGGCTTCCCTGCTTCTCAGAAGACCCTCCATGGGCTGCCCTCTTCTTCATCCACTTTTTAAAAAAGCAGAGGAAGAAGAGTGTGGTGCCAGAGCGGAGTGGTGAGGAGGTGAGTGGTGGTGACAACTGAGAGTGAGAGGAAAGTGATTTTGCTGCCCCTTCCCCCAGTGCGCCAGGGCATTTGCCTTCTTGACCCCGCTAGGTATGCCACTAGGAAATGCTTTTGGTAATGCTTCATTATTTCATCTTTGTGGAGTTGAAGACAATATCCTGAGAACACAGTACAGGCAGACTCTGGTATCCACAGTTTCAATTATCTGCAGTTCCGCCCTCACTGTGTCTATTAACATGATTTGCCAGATTGATAGTTTGCCAGACTGAAAATATTAAGAACATCTAGTCTTAAGAAATATTAAGGCCCATCTAGTCCAGCACCCTGTATCTCACAGTGGCCCACCAGATGCCTCAGGGAGCATCTTCCTGAAGCATCTTCCTTATTCTTACTTAAACAGGCCTATAGGCTGCCTCCTGGCAGCCTGAATGCTTGAAAACACTAACCCTGTGAACTTTGAGCGAGTTTTCAAGCATTTGGGATGCCATGAGACTATGCATCACTATAAGCCTGTAGGCTTATAGCGACCTGTGTAAGGAAAAATATTTTCTGTCCGGTAAGCCCTTAGAGTGCAATCCTAACCTGGAGTTAGGCCGGCACAGTTAGGCCAGCAAAGTTTGGCGGACATAAAGGACACTGTAAAGTATGTTTGGACCACTCTTGGAGTCAGAGGCCAGCATACAGAAATGCGCCATCCTCCCTGATTCCAAGAGTGGTCCAAACGTGCTTTACCGTGGCCCTTGTGCCTGCCAAACCTTGCTGGCCTAACTGTGCCAGCCTAACTCCAGGTTAGGATTACACACTTAAACTGATCCCCCGTGGATACATGGACATGCCTGTATAAGCTCCTTGGATAAGAGCCAATGACATTTCCTGCATTTAAGATACTTTGATTTATTATCTTTATTGTTTTAGTATTGGTCTGCAGTTTATATATGTGGCTACTTCAGGGATCAGCAGTGAGAACATACTGTTCCCTGACATGTTTTGATTACATGTGTACCTGATGTAGGATGTATGCCAGGTGAGCACGATGCAGACCGTTCTCGAGGTATTTATGTGAGCTGACGGTAAGGATGCATCAGGTCCCACAGGCCTTTAGGGAATAGTTCAAACTTTGATTCATCAGAACAGTTCTCTCCTCTGACTTGTTGTGACGTCATGTACCCCCCAAGACGCCCCCGCCCCATCAGGGAGGGGGGTGGCGAAGGGGACAGCAGGATACATGGTGGGGGAGCGGCGACCAACAATGAGCAGGGAGTCTGAAAACAAATGTAACTCAATGGTTTATTAGGACAAACTCCTTTCCATGCCTATCTCTGCCGGGCCCTCAGTCTCTCTCCCTTGTTCCCTCACAAAGGACCGCTTCCCTCTCGTTCAACCCCAGCCCGCAAATGTCCCATCAACCCAAAAGGAAACAGGAAGTCTTGCCCCTTGGGCTACAGCTCAGTCACTGGCTTGGGGCCACTGGCCCACTCATGACTCTGGCAGCTCCTTAGGTCCGTGGTCTGACATAGAGGCTGCGTCCGAGTTGCTCTACAGCCAAGATGTGGTGGGTCGGCAGTCCCGTACTGGGCATCCGTCCCGCAGTGCTGTCCCGGTTGCGACTCCCACTGAGCGTAGCCCTCAACACTGCTCCTCGACATGGGGCAAAGAGGGGTCTTTCCTCTATCCGCTTGTACCCGTCGCAGAAACACGACCCTTCCTTCCCCCAAGTAAGCTGCCTCCCTCAGCCTCCCTTCCTCCCCTTTATCCTCCCTGGGACAGTGGTGATATGCATCACCTGGCTCTCCCTGAGCCCGCCAGCCCGCCCCGGCTTCCTTGGCCAGTGTCCTCCGCTTTCTCCGGCCTCGCTCCGGACAACACTTGACACTTGTTTTTGTGGTAAACTCTGTGACCATTCGCATCATGCTTGGTCAGCAGATTTAATCCTGTAAACAAGGCTACATCTTGGGAGGCTTCTGACTTTGAAGTAAACACGATCATTACTAATCACAACTATTGGCACAAGCCAGCCTTAGATTCGCTCACCAACCTCACTGTAAATTCCATCACGAGATTATGATAATTGAGGCACAGGCCTCATGAGCGATCGAGGACAGCTGCATTCTCCTCTTGCAAAGTAATAGAAGATGCTGTTCTCCAACTGGAGATGGACCATCAAGACACAGAAGAACAGTCCTTGATGAAATCACCCAATCATAGTTTCTTTATTTCCCCATAGGAATTTGGCAATAAAGAGCTGAGTTAAGGACCCCTCATGTCATCCATTATTTCCCTGTTCTTGCTGCTGCTGCTGGATTGCTCATTGATAGAGGTTTGTTTTTGTTAATCTATATTATATATATAAAAACGGACGTGGGTGTGTGGGTATGCGTGTGGGTGGGTTTGTGTGTTTGTTTGTGTGTATGTATGTTCTGCATAGGCTCCGCAACGCCTTGCCCGAGCCGCACGAAACTCGGCACGCACGTACCTTGCACCCTGGCAAAAAAACACTGCGAGGGTCAGACCCCCCTACAGCCCCCCGTTTTTCGGGGACGGGGGCCAGATCGTCAGGAACCAAGGGGATTGCATTGGACTAGAGGTCTGCTGCCACCCTGTGGTCACAAACGATTCTGCAGGTTATGTGGTGGAACTGCAGTAGCTGAGCTCATACACAGGGACTGATCAGAAACGAAAGTGAAACTACTGCCCACTCCCTGAGTTGCCCAGGCTGGGAATAGCAGGTTCCAGACAATTCCAGCACCCACTCGGGTCTGAGATGGACATATTTGCGCAGAGCTCACTAGCCGGCTGTTCCCGTCTCTCATACTTCACTCCTGCCCTGCACATCACCTGCAGACATTGTTCAGTAAGTGTGCCACTTTCATTTCTCTCTCTTAGTTGAGTGTGTGCCTGCTTCCTGATTCCTTCCACAGTGATAGTGTGCATTTCGGATTCAGGGTCATCAATGCTTTCTTCTTTCAGTGAGGGATGTTACATTTCCACCTGGATCTAACTACTTCATACTGTTTATGCATAGTTCCCTATTTCCGGGTATGTTCCTCCCTCACTCTAGAACGCCTGGGACGCTGTGCCCCACACCTGGTTCACATATTCCTGACGATCTGGACATGAATACTGTGGGGCGAGGACCCCCCCTAATTCATTCCTTCTCCTACTAGAACCTCGGGATACATTGTCCCCCGGGCAACGCCGGGTCACAACCAGCTAGTAGCACATAAAAACACAAAACACCACATTTTGATGTTTAACATATTCAAATAAAAACACCAAAGACCACATTTGGTGCTTAAGGTATTTTCCAGACAATAAAAATAGATTACTTTTCCCATTAAAAATAATACTGTGACTGCATCTGCTGCCACTATATCATCTAACTGTGTCCACTGTGCCAGTTGGCACTCAGGATAAGTATCAGACTGCCCCCTTCTTCCAGCTTTCCCCCCTCTTACCCCAAGTACTATCACAAGCCACTGTTCCAGTGCCCTCTGAGCTGCCTCTCACGCCCAGGAAAGAAATCTCAGCTCCCTTCCTTTGCTTCCTTCTCTGGAACTAGCTAAGGCTGCTACTTGATGCTCTTGAGAGTTCCTTTCAAACCTTTTTCTGCATTTTTTCTCCATCTCTGAACCCAAAGATGGCTCTGTCTTCATTTGTGAGAAACCAAGCCTAATTTCAACAGTTATGGATAGATAACTGGCCTCTGGCAACCCTGATCATTGGTCCACAACCTGCCCTGTCTTCTGTGCCTTGCTCTGCAATCCAACTGACAACACATTTAGGGCTTTTTCTTGAGCCCATTATCACCGGCAGTATGTTCGTACCGCCAGCTCTGAGTGTGGTCAACGTGCTGTAAAGAATGTTATGGCGCCCAGAGAGGAGGAAGCGCCAGCACTGGGCCAGCACCAGTCGAAGCTGGGCCTCAGCTCCTGAAGAGGATGCCATGCTGCTGCCGGAGGTGAGCAACACCACTGGGCGGTGGTGCACTGGGGGCTGGGGAGGGCATGAGGATGGCGAACATGGGTGGGAGGAGGGGAGGATGGTGCCTGTGAGGGGATAGGGGCAGCAGCAGCCTCTGTCACTGAATCCTAATCCCCCTCATGAGCTGGGCAGCCTAACATGGGTCTCCTCACCTCTGTGCCCACTCCAATGCCAGCTTCAGGACTGGGCTGTTAGTGTTTCTGGCCCTTCCTCCAGTGGTGTAAGTGTTGCAAGTGATCATGCTAGAATCCAGGATTATGTGGCCTATCTTTTACTATTCAATCAGCCCCAGGCCTCCTTTCCAAGCAGGCCATTACCAGTAGCATGGTGGGTGAGGTAAGCTCCACGACAACAAGAAAGTGAAGCATTTTATGGCCCACCAAAGGGCCATAACTTGCCTGCAGTCCTAGTTCAGGCTACAGAGAATGCATACCCAGCTACGGTCTAATGCTGAAGCTGGAAGCTTGGTGCTTTCCTGCTTCTTCTCTTCCTCTTCTCTGGTCTTCTTCCTCTCCCCTTCCTCCTCCCACTATACCAAATAACTCCTGGTTCTTTAGCCCACATTCCCCCAGGTAATTCTCTAATTTCTGTAAGATGCTAATGTTCTGTTGAAGAGGAACTAGTCTGATGTTTGAACTATGACCATCAATAGCAACTTCAATGCTTTTTTGGCATTATACCATAAATTTTGGATTATGCTGCACTTTTTTAATGTCCGCATCCCACTGGGCATGAATGGTAGCCCAATTCACTTCTATACAGAAATAAGTCATTAAAGATTGTGGTGAATTCTGTATTGTACCTTATCTTCTTTATGAAGCCGTCCCTGAACCTTCTCGGGATCAGTAATTGTTGCCTGGATTTGGGTGATCAGCATTCGTAAATTCTGTTTTGCTTCTGAAAAGAAAGAAGTAGAGACAGAGAAAAACGTTTCTAAAAACTGGAAGAGCATTAGTATAACAGGGAATAGTGAATCCTAACAAAATAAGATTAGACTACAAGTTAGCTTCTGCTCACGTCTTCTACTCTGTAGGTATTCTCTAATGTAGCTCAAGGTGTCCATTCAAGGCTGGCCCCCTGAAGGCCCAATGTTGAAGAATGGGCTAGAGGGCAATGAGAAGATAAGTGGCACCCATGTCTTCCTGCTCCCCCTCTGGCCTGCTGAAAATGGAGATGCTCCAGTCTGCACTCTGACCCCCTTCTTGCTTGGGGGGGGGGTGGCAATCATGCTGCAGTCATTTCCACCTCCATCTCCCCACTTCACCCCAGCTACTTAAGAAAGCAGCCAAGTGGGCCTGAAGAGGGAAAGGTGGAAACCTTTTCCTTACCTCAGTTCCAGCTTTGGCTGCCCTGGGCACACTTTCCTTGCTCCACCAGAGTTCTGCTTAAAATAACTCAGAAGAACAGAGCTTGCTGGGCTCCTAGCACTTTTACTTCTCTGGGTGCAGCAGAGAGGCTGTGCCCTGGGCAGCCAAAGCTAGAGGTAAGATAAAGGAAGGGTGGGGGTCCCATGCCTCAGGCTGAGGCTTTCAGCTCAGTTCCCTCTCTCCCTCAGCTGCCTGGGGAGGAGCAGCCACAGGGATGGGCAGGGCAGTAATGTGCGCACAAGATTTTTATTGGGGATCAAAGCAGCAGTTTGTGGCTGGCTCTGGAGGCATGTAACAATCAGCTGGGCCTGCGTCCCATTTTATCCCCTGTCACTTACCATACGGCACTTGTTCAAAATATAGAAAGCGGGTTATTAGCATAATATTTTAGCTTACTCTTTTTAACTACAGAAAATGTGGAAAAGCAAATGCATGGTAGAATTTTCACCATGTGGCTAGAAATATCAATTTCTATCAGTATCAATCTTAGGGCGCAATCCTATGCAGCACCAGAACAGCGAGGCCGACTTGGCAGCACCATATCCAACGCTGCATAGGAGAGGCTGGAGCCCCCCCCCCCACGGCAAGGGAGCGTGCACTCCCTTACCGTAGGGGATGCTCCAGCCTCCCCTATGTGCTCCTTGGATCTGCGCCTGCTAAAGAGCTCATTAGGAGGTGCAGATCCAAGGAGACCACGCGGCCAAATTGGGGCCGCGCAGCCTCACGGACAGACTTAGGATGTGGCCATATGGCCATCTCCCAAGCCCGCCCACATCCCGCCCAAGTCCTACCCCCTCCCTCCCTCCCTCCCTCCCACCAATCCCCATCCAATATGGGACACAGCCTCCCTTGCTCCGACTGACTGTTGGTCAAGGGAGATTCACCGTCAGCACTCTGAAGCCTAGGCTACGAGTAGCGTTGGTTTCAGAGCTTTAGCACCGATGCGGGGGTGCCGCTCGGTCCCTCCGCATCAGCACTAAGCACGTAGCATTGACGCAACGACACGCTATTAGTGTGGTATAATGTCTGACCTGTGAATGTTGCCTCTCACTGTATTAAAACCTGATCTTCACAATGACACTTCCATGAATGCTGGTATATTCTGGGGCCCCTGCTCAAGTGTTGGATCCTCATTTTTTCCTCAACAATTCTTGTTGCAACATGTCCACCTGTCACTGCTCAGTCTGCAGTTTCCTAAAGGCATGGTTGGTGCAGACCCATTAATTAAAAGTGGTGAAGATTCTGATCTGAATCAGGAGAAACCTTATCCATAAATATTGAAGGCATTATATAAGTTAACTCACATATTTCTACACATGAAATATAGGGTTATAATTTGAAGTAAAATAGAGTGGCACCACTGTATTAATTACAAGTGATGAGATTTTTTGCTGTTAAGCTGGGATTTGCATGATTCCTAGCCCAAGGATCTCTCTATCAATAATATCTATGATAGCTGCACAGCACCCCTCCTGGATGAATAGCATTCATTCACCAGCATTCCCAAATAAATGTAGCACAAAATGCTTGTTGAGCATTTTCCAGTCTCAATTCAAGATGCAGGTATTGACCTTTAAGGCCCTTCACAACTTGGGTCCAAACTACCTGAAGAAACTCCTTCTCCTATACTTTCCAGCCTACCCTCTGGGGTCATCTGAAGGGGCTCTTCTTCAAGTGCCACCTCTATCCCAAGTTAAAGGAGTGGTGGATCAAGGGAGAGCCTTCTCTTTAGTGGCACCACAAATATGGAATTCCCTTCCAGAGAAATTAAGTACTATCCCCTCCCTCATGGCTTTTTGGCGAGGGCTCAAAACATACCTATTTTGCTTGGCATTTGGATGATAGGTGAATGTTTGTCCTCTGTGCCTCTGGAATAGTGCTATTGCCTAATTGCCCCCTTGAACAATTTGTTCCTCCCACCGTGGCCTGACGAGATGTGTTGGTTTTTGTCCTGTTTTAAGTATTTTTGTGTATGTGAGTTTATAGTTAAAATCAATATTTTAATGCTTTTGTTTTTAATATTTTCTGCTTATTGTGTTACAGTTTACTTTTTATGTAGTTGTGTAAGCTACCTTGGGCATTTGCTTCAGCATGAGAAAGGAGAGATAAATTTTTCAAATAAATAAAAAATAAAATATATCAACAAATGTAAAGTTCATTTTTAAGTTTGGGTTTTCCAGTTTTAGAAATTCTCCATCCTTTGCCCTGGGGCTACTACATTACATTATGCTAACTAAGGAAAGCCTTGATCCCTGAATGACATCACAGGTCTTGACACCATCACCTTTATGACATCACAGAATCTTTCCTTGGTTGATGGTCTGATGATATTGCTTGCATTCAAGTTTCTCCAGCCATGGGGCTGGGAGCTTAGTCATGATGGAGAGATTTATTTGATCAGAATATGGTGGTGACAATCAATAGGCACTACAAATGCCATTTTTTGCATTTTTTTTCCTGCTCAAAGAACATCAATTAATGGGAGACATTTCTAGCTGAAGATTCAACGCAGCAATGTTTCTCCAAGGCACTGGCCAAGCTACTCTCTTGTGGACTATCCTCTTATTACAAGATGTTCTTGGTTTTTGTGAACGACCATCCTGGACAAGAATTTTCTGGGACATGACTCCAGAGGACCTAAAGCAACTGACTAAGGAGCAATCCAACTGCCTTCATGACTCAGCTTGTCAAATATGCCACTCTTTTTCTGGGATGACACTATCCAAAGGGTGCCTAGAAATTTTATACGCTAGCTGCAAGGTGGCACTCGTTCTGGTTGCATGTTTATCTCTACACTACTTTCTGCCCAAACTGAAAGGGACAAAAGCCACAAAGGTAAGACTGACATAGCAGTTGTATAGGGAAAAGGAGGATGAGCCATCCACTCTCATACCACTGACTCCTAACTTAAATTTCTTATTCCTAATTCCAAAACCCACTCACAGAAAAAACTTCCTTGCTCTGATAAGGGAGATGAAAGAAAATTTGTCATATTTTTTACTTGCTATGCTGTATCATTAAAGGCGCAAATCTAACCTGGATTTAGGCCAGCACAGTTAAGCCAGCAATTTGGCCAGCACAAGGAACACCATAAAGTACATTTAGATCACTCTTGGAGTCAGAGAGGCCAACACACAGACGTGCGCCATCCTCCCTGACTCCAAGAGTGGTCCAAATGTGCTTTACAGTGTCCCTTGTGCCAGCCAAACTTTGCTGTGCCGGCCTAATTCCAGATTAGGATTGTGCCCTAAATCAAGGTGTGACATTTGAAAATACATTTGAAATGGGGCTTAGAATAAAAAAAAATCCTGAGGAATTATAGTTTGGTGAGGTGCTCAATTCTGTTAGAGAGTATTAGCCAGACCTCATAAAAAGGTAAAGGTTTCCCCACGACCGAATGGTCTAGTCGTGACCGACTGTAGGGGGTGGTGCTCATCTCCATTTCAAAGCCTGTAGAGCTGGCGTTTTGTCCGAGGACAAGCTTCTGTGGTCATGTGGCCGGCATGACTCTACGCCATAGCACACGGAACGCCGTTACCTTCCCACCAAAGTGGTCCCTATTTATCTACTCGCATTTAGGTGCTTTCGAACTGCTAGGTTGGCAGGAGCTGGGGCAAGGAACGGGAGCTCACTCCGTTGTGCAGTCTTGAACTCCCAACCTTCCAGTCAGAAAGCTCAGCAGCAGCAGTTTAACCCGCTGTGCCACCATGTTTGGTGAGGTGCTCAATTCTGTTAGAGATTATTAGCTATACTAGACCTCATAGGCAGTGGCTAATAACTATTAGTGGCTAGGGGATGCGGTGTGTGTGGACTACACCAGGTGAAGCACTCAAGAGGGGGGTGTGTGACACCACAATTGGCCAAAATGGTAAAACCTTGGTATTTTCAAATTATACCATATTATATATCATTCAATATGTAATGTAATGCAGAATGAAATAAAACAAATTACACTGAAATACCTGTATTCTATCAAAAGTTAGAGCAAAAAAAAAAAACAACACAGAAAAGGAAAACACAACTGCCTTATGTAACAAAAAATAGATGTCCTTAACTCAGAACTGGCCAACGAGCCTGAGAATGCAATCCTAACCTGGAGATAGGCTGGCACAGTTAGGCCAGAAAAGTTTGGCTGGCATAAGGGACACCATAAAGTATGTTTGGACCACTCTCAGAGTCAGAGAGTCTAGCACACAGATGTGCGCCTTCCTCCCTGACTCCGAGAGTGGCCCAAACGTGTTTTATGGTGGCCCTTGTGCCAGTCAAACTTTGCTGGCCTAATTATGCCGGCCTAACTCCAAGTTAGGATTATACTCTCAGTTTTGTTAGTGTCATCAAGTTGGCCACTGGTTTTTTGTTGGTTACTGGTTTGTTGGATGACGTGTACTGTTGTATATTTAAATAAGTAAAGTTGGGGTAATGCATAGGGGTGCTGCATAGGGAATTCTCGCACCGGGTGATGCAAACCCTAGTGACACCTGTGCTCATAGGACTTTAGGTCCTATTATTTTCTGAGAGGAGACACTATTAAAACAGGTTCAGCGTGTATTGTAGATGAGCTGTGTGATTTTGCATTAAAAAATATTAAGAAAACATCCCCATACACCTACATTACATCCAATTGAATCTAAATCCTGAACTCCAGCCACAACAAACTAATGTTGTACCTCATTTGGATTTCAAATGTTGTGTTATGATTTCAATGTCAATGCTCAAAAGGGGCAGCCATTCTGGGAAAGAGGGCACTGAAATTGCTATCTACCTCTTTTAAAGCTATGAAGTGGCAAACATCATCTCTGAATTCCTATGTCCTATACCAAGGCAACACATAACGTAGTAACCAGGGCACCAACCTGCAATTGTGTGGTACCTTTGGAGATAAATTGCATGTGCCTTTAGGCCAGAGAGTCCAATATAACAGAACCTGTGAGGTAAAGCCAGAGGTTGACCTGTGGTCACTGGGCATGGATCAGGACTGGAATTAAGAACTAGGACTCAAGTCTAAGGCAGGTGGAAACAGGAGAATCAGAGAGCAAAAGTATCATCAGAATGTACAAGGATTAGGATGTAGCTCAGTGGCACAAGTGGGGGGGTGGGGAGTACCAGGTCAGAAGAGGGTGCTATTGGCATACATGGGCTCTAGAGTTTTAAAGAGTCTCCAGCAAGCAAGCAAATCTCTTTAGAACAGTGGAGCACATGAGCGGCAGCTTCACTTGCTGGGAGACACTTGCTGGAGACTCTTAGAATTTCAGAGCACTTCCTGGTAGGTGCTTTAGTAACAAGTCTCCAAGTATCACTGTTTATAGGCTGACTGCTTTAAGAATGCTTGCCCTACTGCTATGGGAAACAGTATGCAATTCAAGCAATTAATGTCTTCCTTCTCTGAAGTATTTATAGTTAAGCTGTATCAGTGGCATCGTGAGGGCAGTGGCAGTGCAGAGATAATGTCATCAGGTCATATCACATGATATCTTCATATCACTTCTGGGTTCTCCCTTCCTTAGCACTCTGGAGTGCTTGCCAGCAGAAGCTTTAGTTAAAGAATCTCCGGCAAGCACCTGCAAGAAAGCAACATGGCCATGCACGAGCATGTTCTCAAGAGTTTGAAAGAGGCTTGCTTGCTGGAGACTCTTGCTTGCTTGGAGACTCTTGAGACGTGGCTACATCACTGGTGCAGCTTCATTGTAACTAATTTAGGGCACAATCCTAACCAACTTTCTAACATCAGGGTAAGGGCAATGCAGCTCCAAGATGAGGGAACAAAAATTCCCTTACTTTGAGGAGGCCTACGTGACGACGACTACACTGCAGAATGCAGAACATGCCACATTGGCACAGTGCTGGAAAGTGGGTTAGGACTGCACAGCCCTGATTCGCACCAACAGGTCCTTGGCTTTGTGCCTTCTAAATGGCAGGCACAGAGCCAAGGAGCCCCTTGGGGTGGCAGGCGCCTGCCCTGGGATAAGAGCATGAATGTGCCCTTGCCCCAGGGAGGCTCCTGCCTGCTCCCAACTGGCTCTGGATACAACGCACGCCTACCGGTCTGCCCGTTCCAGAGCAAATTAGGATTGCGCTCTGAATCATATACTGTTCCCCATAGCAGAAGTGTAAATAGGGCAAGAGTACTGAAAGCAGTCAGCCTGTAAACCCTAACAGCCCAATCCTAAGGCATGTCTACTCAGAAGTACCACTGAGTTCAGTGGGCCTTACTCCCAGGAAAGTGTGCAACCAAATTAGCTGTGAAAAATACATTTTCAAGATATTAATTCCTCAAAGTTGCCACCCTTTCTACTGGCCCTGATCCTGTACCTTCCATAGTGTGACAACAAGAAATTAAGCAAGGGAAGCACTTTTTCTGTGTGCCCAGAACAGCTTCACCTGCTTAACTTTTATATGTCGAGATCTTGTTAAGCACAGTGGGGCTAAGTAAAAAAGAGAGATGTCAATCCTGCTTAATTTTTCCTTATTTCTGATGCAAACAATCATTTTGCCATTTTTCTCAGTGCCCTCCGAAAGTGATTCAGACAACTGAAGTTTTAGTTGCTACTGAGACACACGAGGACTATACCCACAACACAGACAAAATGCTGTATAGGTTGGTGACTAACACCTCCAAGATGATGAAGTACATGAAGCACATGGCCCACCGTCACCAAAAAGAAAAGTATCGGAAATTAAACAAAAAGAGGAAAGCTGACGAAATTGATGATGATGATGAACAGTTCTTCCCAGTTTGTCCCCACAACCACAGTTCCAGTGGAGACACTATAATGCATGAAATCTAGCAAACAACTTGAACCTCAAACTGTTCCTTGCTCTTCCTTTCACAATCTTTGCAATGATGCTATGGAGTCAGCAGGATGGCAAAGTAAATGACAAAAGCCTGCAATGGTTGCTCAACCAATGGTTGTCTGAGATGGATTCTGTGAAGAATCTTATGGATGACTGAGGTGAAAGAGACATGAAAAGAGGGGCCATTAAATGTTTTAAAAGGTCTAGCCAAAGTTATTTGCTTTTAGAATACCAAAAATTAAAGACTGTATTTGGTAGACAATGGTGTGATTCTTCTATATTACCCTGCTGCACTTCAGTATACAAAACAGCTAGATAAAAAAAATCACTTTGTCTAATGGAGGATTCTGTTTTCTCAGATGGATATCGAAGTACTATTTTAGCAGTTGTTTTCCAGTCCCTCTTGGTAGCGGTCCTGGCTCTCTCCGTGCCCAGGAGCCAGGACCAACAAGGCCGTCCCCCCAGTAATTGCAGTGATGCGATGATATCACTGCACGTACTTCTGGCTGGCTGCCTCTAAAAGTTTTTCCAAAGTGGCTGTTTGCTGCAATGTGCTCTGAGCGTTTGCCCCTTTGAATTTTTAGCAGCTACCTTCAGAGGCTCACCACTACCCTCCTTTTTAAAAAGTCAAACGGAACTGGTACCCAGCTGGCTCCATTTGGCTTTTTAAAAAGGGAGAGTGGGTGCCCTCCAATTTTTAAAGTCAAATGGGCAGTTCAGCTTTAAGAAGGGAGGGTGGCAAGCAAGAGGCAGATCTCCACCGCCTGCCCGCCTGCCAGACAAATGGAGCTGGCAGCTACTGCTAGCTCCTTTCAGCTTCCAGGAGGGGAGGGGAGGGGAGGGGAGGGGAGGCAGGCGGCAGAATACCTGCTTGCCTCTCTTCCATTTCTCAAGGCCAAACAGAGCCACAGTGGCTGCCAGCTCTGTTCAGTGGGTGGATGGGCAGTGGAGATCTGCTGCTCGCTCACCCTCCCCTACTTACAGCAGCAAGCTGGCCCTGTTCAGCTTCAAAAAGTGGAGGGCAGGCGGGCAGGCAACCGGTGGATCTCTGCCCCCTGGCCCCCTGCCAGCAGAATGGAGCCCGCAGCTACTGCTGGACCAGTTCGGCATCTAGGAGGGGAGGCGGGCTACTTGCCCACCCTGAAGCTGAATAGAGCCAGAAGTGGGCCAGCTCTGTGGAGGGGAGGTGGGTGGTGGAATGCTCGCCCACTTCCCCTCCGTTCCTTAAAGCTGAAGGTGAGGGGAGGCAGTTCTGCCTCTGGCCCTGTTCCTTGCACCCTGGACATTTGCCCACTTTGCTTCCCCAGGTCCACCACTGGTCCCTCTCACTAGATTTCAGATCCAGTTTTACTATCAAGGCAGCACTTCTGTGGCAGCAAAAGATGCAAAGGATGTTCTTTTCCCATTGTTATCCTGATGATGGCCAGAAAAACTCAGTGGCAAAGCTAAGCTGGGGCTGGCGGAGTGGTGGTTCCCCCCCCCCGCAACTCCACTGTGTAGGAGTGACAGTGCTTACCTGAGGCGTGCAGCAAATGAAGTGAAATTGGCCAGTGTTGTCACCCTACCGGTTCGCTGGGCGGAGTTCCGTCCGTTGCGGGGAGGGCTTCCGCGTTGATCGGCAGCGTGATCACTGCATTCCATTGCGTAATGGCGGAAGCCCGCTGTTGCGGGGAGGGCTTCCGCCATTACGCAATGGAATGCAGCGATCACGCTGCCGATCAACGCGGAAGCCCTCCCCGCAACGGACGGAACTCCGCCCAGCGAACCGGTAGGGTGACAACCCTGAAATTGGCCCTCCCACTCATCTGCATCCCTGTACAGCTCCAAATAGAGCTGTTTCCTAGGCCAGGGAAAAGAAATTTGCTTTCTTTCCTACCCTTTTCTCTATCCGCAGCAGTTGTCCACTGTTTCAGATCTTATGCCTAGTGGGCAATGAAACTTCTGGCAATCTCTGCTGAAGATGCCATAACAGTGAATGGGGTATAACGTGTCATTTTAGTGCTGATGCACTGTACTTTTCCCCACAAAAGGATAGGAATGGTCACTTCATCGCAAGATGCAATGCATACACACACATTGGGAAGGAGAGTACAATACACATTGCTCCAAACCACACACACATGTAGCCCAGGAATCAAATTGGCACAAATCAAGACAATCAGTATGATCAAGGTTTAAACCACAGCCTACTTAATAATCTTGCCCAAGAATGATAGATTTGCACTAGGTGATAATTATCTAGGGTGACAGGATCTGAGGAGGGCATTTTCAGTAAAGGTGATATGATAGCCTGTCCCAGTACCAACAACATCAACTATTATCACCTCTGCCACCCAAACAACTAGGACTCTTAGCTGCCTTAGGATTCAATCCTATGGCCCTCAGCACTGGGTACTAATGGTGCTGTGTAGCATCCCATTTTGTTGCTAGGCCGTTGCCAGGCAAGCTGACCCTCAGCCCAAAACGTGAGGGAGCACGCTCCCTCCTCCCTCTGCCACAGAGCACGCTCAGTGGAGAAGTCTGAGGAAGTTGTTTTGGGCTCACAGGCAGCTCGGCATGCCAGGCTGGTGAGAGGATCCTTGGAGTTAACAAAACAAGGAAGGTAAGAAAAGCCCTTCGAGTTGTCAGCTAGCTGCTTCCCGGCTTACCGTGAGAAACACCAAAAGTTAGTCAGAGAGGCTTTTTGCACCAAGCAGCAGAGAGAGGAGTTAGATTTCAAGTAGAGAGAAAATCACTGACCAATCAGATATGTTTTAGCTGTTCTGTATACGTAATGAATCTGCTCATGCATATGCTAATAATGTAAAATATGATGTTCAGTAAAACGCTGAGGAAGGAAACTGGAACTCGGTCAAGTCCAGCAAAGCGCAGCCGAGAGAAAGTTCAGTGAGTCCATTCAAGTGATCACTTCAAACAAGCTTGTCTATGATTTCTTTTGTTCTTCCTCCATTCTCCCTGCGGAGAATCCCTTCCTCCATTCCCCCCTGGGAGGGGGAATCACTACAGTGCTGGAGTCACAAAAGTGCCACAAAGCACTTCTAGTGCTGGCAGTATGGCTTTACTGCTGCTGCTGGGCCAGTGCCAGGCCCCAGTGCCAGGAGGATGCAGCGCAGAACCACCTGGTGGTAAGTCACATGCCAGTGGCAGTGAGCTCTTTTGAGACAGGGGAGGGCAGAACTGGGCAGGGGAAGGGTGGAACAGGCCCAGGTGGGGTGGGTGGGTCTGGTAGTGGCCTCCATTGCTGTATCATATTCTCTGTGTTGGGCTGCACAGCCTGACATGGAGGTGCTCAAGTCTGCGGAAGTAAAATAGCTGGCGCAGACTTGAAAAGGCTTAATGCCGGGCCAGTGCCTTTACTGGGGGAAGGAGACAAACTGTTGGATGCAGTGGTAGCTGTTTTGGCACCATTGCTCCTACAAGGGCCAGGTAGTTTAGGATTGGGCTGCTTGGTACCTAGAAAAAGAAAGGGTCTAGCAGACATGTGGCCAATCTCACACTTCCAGGCATCCTGCCCACATCCTCAGGCTGAATAAATTGGAACATATCCATCAAAACAGCGCACACATCAGAAACATCAGACTACTCCCAAAGTGGAGTCTAAGTTGGAATGAATTTATCCATTAACAAAATTAATCCACTTAGAGTGCAATCCTAGCCTGGAGTTAGGCTAGCACAGTTAGGCCAGCAAAGTTTGGGTGGCACAAGGGCCACTGTAAAGCATGTTTGGACCACTCTCAGAGCGCAATCCTATAGTAGCATTGTGCCAGTGCAACATTCTTGCAAAGCTGCAAAGTGCCATCAGGTGCATCTGCGCTGCAAAATCAGTCGCTGGACTGGTACAAGAAGCAGCGCTGGCGCATGGGCGCCACTGAGTGGTCCAAACATACTTTATGGTGACCCTTGTGATGGCCAAACTTTGCTGGTCTAACTGAGCTGGCCTAACTCCAGGTAGGATTGTGCTCCAAGTGTTTTACAAACAAGACACAGTGAGGTACTAACAGGGGTGCCTAAATGTAACAATCCCCTCACCACTAAGAACACTTCTGGTGGAATACGTTTTGCTAACACAACAGTGACCCCTTCTCAACTGCTTCATTGCCCATAACACCCTGGAGGAACAGGGCACTTTGGCTCTCATCAATGGAAGAAGATGTTTGTGGTCATCTTTCCATACCAAAGACTGAACAGGGATTTGACTGTACTATTAGTCATGGCAGCAGAAAAATCCCCCAAGAGTAGGTAACTATTCAGATCTATCATTCTTCGCGAATGGACCATTCTCCTATTTCCTAGGGATAGTTCTCCTATCCCTTCACATGTTCTCTGTCACAGGATCCTGAACTCTATCTGTCCGTGACAAGGGAAGTTACACTCACCATTCTCAAAATCTCATTGGGTTCTATCTTTGGTGGTTCCAAAAGTAGGCATGAGACATCTTGTTTAATGAAAATGTCCTGTTGTGGTGTTGTTGCCAGGGTGTCACATGTCTCCTTTCAAAAAGAAGGGAGAGCTTCCCTCTCTCCCAGATCTAAACAGATGGTAGATTCACATGAAGGCTATATAGTTAAGGTAAGCTCTTCCTCTATCTCTGGGCAGGGTAATCACGAGAGGTATGTGCTTCTCAGGTGTTTAGATCTCCTCTGACCAGGGGCTATATCAGAGGTTTAAAAACTGGGGCATTGCAAAGAAAAAGAATGCAATCTCAACCCACTTCTGGGTTGCGACTGAAAAATGGAAATGAGTCACGATTGTGTTTTTTCTTCATTACAACATTTGGGCTCCCTGCACCCCTGGAGCCCAGCACTGTGACAGGTAAGGCAATCCCAGCCCCTATTGCCCCAGGCAGCAACACAATTCTGGGGATCGCGTAGCTGCCTTTGCCCCCCCCCCACTTAACAGCAGTGTAAACTCTTCCTGAGAGTTTGAAAACCACTGGGCTAGATTGAAGGCTGGCTGAACTACAAGGACTAAGGCACAATCAGACCTAGTTTAGCAGTGAGGAAGAGGTTTGAATCCCGAGGGTCAGCTGTTCCCAAACCAACCATGGTCATAACACCCTTCTTTGCGACAGCCTCTTCTTCTTGGCTCTTCTGGGCACCATTATCTTGGATCACATGAGATCTTACACGATCCAAGATGGCAGAGCCTACTTAGCCAGGAAGAGGAATTCAGGGACGTCCCACAATGCCCTCAGGTACCATGGTGCACAGAGTGGGAACTAATGCTCGGAATTTTATGGTTGAGTCCAAAGCAGATTGTTGTATATACCAACTGGTCCCCTAAGGTTACATCTGTCCCACATAAATGACACTTCAATAAGTATATCTCACTAAATGCCCTTCTATATGTCTGGATTGTGGTGACTACAGGTTTCATCTTGCATTAATTTTGATAACATGGTAGTGGTATTCATTCCACTAACTGTATATATAGCATGATATCAGTGTCCAGTCACACATACTCAGAAAAGGAAACATATCTTGAATAGACAAAATGTACACTAGAAATGTACTTGCCTTTTCCTCTTTCAAAAAACACCTGCTCAACAGGATTGATGACATTCTCACAGCCCAACCTTTAGAAAATCTTTGTTATATACAACTGCGCCATTGGAGCATGCACTGCATCTTGCTGGGGGGGGGGGCAGTCCCAGAGGTCTCCTCTGGTTAAGTGAACATTTATTCCCTTGCTCAGGGGTAAGACTTGCTGCTTCCCTGCTGGGTTTATTCAGACCTGTACCAACAATTTTGCTGGTGCAAGTTCAAATGGCCCTGGGAAGGAGGATCAAGGCTTGAAAGGGTATAGGACCAGTGACGTCATTCACTGGCGCCAGCAACCAGAACGCTGCTGGCACCAGGATCCGGAACGCTGCGGGGACGGACGGGTGAGCTGTAGCTCCCCACCCCCTTGCGGCGCCTGGTAGCGCCTCCCTGCGCCCGGAAGAGCTCTCTTACAGAGCGATCCAGGTGCAGGGGTGGGCAGGCGGGCAAAAACAGCGTGCGGAGTCTGCTGCACGCTGCTGCTCCGTTCCTGCTCTCCCCGGAACTACCAGAATGGGGTACTGCCCCGTTCCGGTAGGATGACGCCTCTGTATAGGACAGTCCTTCAACCTTGGGATGGGGACCCCAATTGGATTACGAAGCCTCAGTTGTGGGATCGTGCCAACTTACAGGAATGAAAAAGGTTGAAGACCACTGGACTGGAGCATCACCAGGTAAAGAGGGAGGCATCTGTTATACCCCTTCATGAGTACAAACCAGGAGATTTTGTCCCAGTCCTGCTCAGGTTCTTGGCGATTGTGTTAAAATAGCTTTCACTAGTGCCAGGCTTCATGGTAACATTTTCTGCTCTCTCTAATACGAATATTTGGCTACAGTAAACCACACTGGGAGGGTGTAACAGGGAGCATGGAGTTGTATTGGAAAAGACAGGAGATACCCTGAGGAGATAGGGAATGGTATCAGCAATGTCCTGTTGTCCCTGATAAACCAGGGATTATGGGGTTAATCCCAGAACTCTTGCAAGCCTTGGGATCACAGCTGTAGGCTGTTAAGGCTCTCTGGAGGAGGCCAGCACAGGTGCAGATGGGCATGGCTGATGCTAGAATCTGCCTAGCAACAGACACTGATTGGCTGGCCTCAGCTGGAGGCAGGAGCTGGAGAAGGGAGTTGGGTACCTGGGAGGGAGCTGGATGGGAAGCTGTATAGGTACTGGATGATGGTACCTGGGATGGAGTGCTGGATGGACTGCCTGCCTGGACTGACTGACTGACTGATGGTTGGAAGGACTGAAGGAAGGACTGTTGGACTGGCTAAAGGCTAAGGTAAACTCATTGTAGGGAATGACTGTGGGGAACAGTGGTTTGGCTGCCATGCCCCTGGAACCACCAGTGGAGGAGGCAGTTGTAGCTGGGACAAGCTGACTGCCTATTGTTTGGTGGTGGGGTATCTTGAGCGAAGCCAGTGATGAGGGCAGTCTGGAGGAGGCTGACCAGCCAGTGATCCCAATAGAAGCTGCTGAAAGAGAGAAGGCCCAGTGGGTGACTCCCTCTTGCCTATCTCTGAGGCTGCTCTGTGGGGAAATTAGTTAGCCTAGTGTGGGTATTAGGGCCCTTGGGGTGCCCTGGCAGGGAATTTGGTGGAACAGGAGTGTGCAGATAAGGTCCCATTAGGGGGGCAGGATCAACAGTGGGTCTCCAGTCTCATACTTTATTAATTTATGCATTTATTGGTGGTGTGTCACAAAAAGGGTTGAAGACTACTGGTATATGATATCAGCTGTGCCGCTGCTGATACCACCCCTTCCTGGTCTTGAGCCATTCACCTTGGTCTCTTTCCCATTCCTCAACCTCCTCACCCAGTTCTGCCTGCTCCAGCCCCACTGACTTACCCAAGGTTTGTTGGTAGGCCACTGGTATACAGTCACGATTTCTCACAGCTATGGCCCAGCCACACTGAATGGTATGTTGCCTTTAGTTCTGGTTGTGTACTGGCCCAATAAGATTGAGCCATCAGTCTGTATATTTGATGTCCAACTAGCACCTGCTTTTATCTCTAATGCAGTTGACAGAAGTCCACACAGTTAACATCTATCAATGGGTCCTGCAAAATTTATCCAACAACCACTCATAAAGTTCTCAGGATGTACAGAAAAAAAATGTCTGTAAGACAGCATACAGCTTACTACTGTCAAATGGAATTGCATCCAACAAATGTTTGCACCATTTCCACCTAACCAATTTCCACTTAGCAATACATTTTCCTACCTCATATGTTAGGACAGTGGTTCCCAAACTGTGGGTCAGGGTCAACCAGTGGGTTGTGAGCCAATTTCAGGGGGGTCGTGAAGCACCTAAAGCAGACATATTGAAAATATGGGATGCTAGAAAGGGGGAGGGTTGTGTGGTTGTTTTGTTTGTGTCAAGGTTGTAAGTAGGCTTTTTTCTTTCTTATTCACTTTGCTATTGGAAAATGACTGAAACCCAACTTTTTGCTGCATTCTCAGGAAAGTAGCAGGCTCTGGTGTTACAATGACAGCACTTTGGGCCATGACATGACTTCTGGTGGATCCTGGACAGATTGTCATTCTAAAAAGTGGGTCCTGGTGCTAAAACGTTTGAGAATCAGGAGGCTGCAAAAGTGGCTTCTCTGCACCACAATCTTTGACTGAAAAAAATTGCTATAACTCTGGTAGGAACATATTACTGTTATTTTCCTGAAACCACTGATGTCTACAATGTCAATTTCCCCAATGATAATAAGATGGCATCTCTCAGATTCAAGCCAAATATGGTAAAAATTATTGAAACTGCTACAAGCCATTATATACCACACTTTGCAAGGTTGGAACTGTGAAATATGAAGATGATAGTGATAATTTGGAACCCCCAACACTAAGATATAATGCCTGACATAAGGGGTAAAAGCGAAGTGGTAGTTAATGAAGTAAGTTAGCTGGTGTTCTCAGGCCAAGGCTAGCCCGATAAGAGGCAGGAGAGTTGGGGACAAGAGACAAAGGACAGAGCCCAAAAGTTTCGTTTTAGGCCTCAATTTCTCAAAAGCTAGATAACAGTGTAACAAATTGCAGCTGACCACAGCAAGAAAGCTCTAGACGGGGGAGAGTGACATTGCGCAAGCGTGATGAGCCTAATGATCATGGGTTAAAGCATGTGCAAAGGAGGTGTACATATGAAGGAGGAAGGGAGGGGGGAAGTAAATTATTCTGCATGAGTGCTAGCAGTTGGCTGGGCAATAACCAATGAAGGTACAGTAAGGAATTCCGCCTCAGTAATATAAATTGTTGCACCCATTTTGTGCAAGGTGTGGTACGCAGCTTGTTCTGTTTGGCATTTGCTTGCCACCCATATTTTTGCAAATATGACAATAAACCTTTCTTTTGAACCTTAACAGAACCATACTTTGCAAGGCTGGATTTAGCTGTTCAGCTCTAAATCTCACATGAGCAGCCTGGAGCTGGATTAACAGGTTATTGCAAAGACCTGTCAGGAACAATGCATAATCTCACATTATGTGCATGTTGAATTAAGGCCTGGAAATTATGGTGCCACCCAGTGTATGTGGCTAAGGCTTTCCTGATCCACAAACAGAATTCGATTCACTGGATCACATCAACCAATCAATAGTATTTATATACTGTTTTTCAACAAAAAGTTCACAAAGCTGTTTACATGCTATTAATAATAAAATAATAATAATAATAATAGATGGCTCCCTGTCCCAAAAGGACTCACAATCTAAAAAAAAGCATACAAAAGGATCCTCAGGCAATTCAATCAATGCTCAATAATTCCTGTTCAGGATCTGAGTAAGATCAAATCTCAAAGAAGATCAGGGGCTCACCTGCCCAATCCAAGAATTCTACGCACTCAGTCTTCTCATATCGGGAGGCAATATCTCTGGCTTTTTCACCCCGGAAGGTGGTTGCATAAATGTCAGCGTCTAGTTCAACAAGAGTTTTCAAAGTATCGAGTTGGCCCCAGGCTGCGGCACAGTGGAGAAGCGTATAACCTGAAGGAGCAAGCCAAATTAGTATTGATTGTTGAGGACAGAACACTTACTTATTCTGCCTCTCAGTAAAGCATTCCTTTACAAATTGCACATTGCATTACACATTGCACCTCTAAAGTGCAGCTACTTCCTGGCAGAAGAGCTTTGAAAAAACACAGGAATATATTATCTGCCCACTGAACTTCATTTCCTGGGCAGTGGGGAAATCCTTGGAGAGATGAGAGTACTGAATTTGTGCCTTTATTTTATGACAAATCAGAAATAAATAAGTTGCAACACTCTTTAGGATTTCAGGGTCTCTGTGGTTAATAGTGATCAAATTTTATCTAAATCAGGCCAACCTCCCATCTTTTCTAAAAGCGGGTCAAGATATTTTTTCCAAGGGCCTCTATGAGGACAATAGCACCATGCAGGCAAGTGATTCCATACTTGCTCACAGAGACATCGCCTCTCAGTGAAAGGAAACCCTTTATATCTGCTGTATAGTATGGCTGAAGGCATAGCATTACATCTTACCAGTGAGTATACACGCTGTTCTTGCGGACTTTCAAGAAGATAGAAAAATGTAGCCAATTTGCCAAACTTAACTGGAATGCCTAAGTGCATTAATAAACCTGGGTGAAGGCTAGAACAGTGAATCTGGATGCATTTAAAACCACTTTGTAATGCACAGTCCAGGAATGGTTATAATAGAAGGTGATGTCAAAATATTTGAATTGTTTGACTTGCTCAATTTTTTTTCCATTGCAATACCAACTAAGTTGTTTCCTTTTTTTTGCTAATACTAGGATTTTAGATTTGTTGTTATTTAGTTGTAAAGTTATTATTTCCTAGATATTGTGCACATCTCTCAATTAGGCATTTCAAACCGATGCACGTTCGGGAAAGGAGCACTGCATTGTCCGTATACAAAAGCAGTGGAACTTGATGGGTTCTAAGTTTTGGACAATGTCCCTCAAGATAGGGAGCTAGGTCATTTAAGAACAGGGTGAATAATGAAGGAGCAAGTCTGCATCCTTGTTTGACACCCCAGTTTGTCGGTATCATATGATGAAAAGCACGAAGCAACCTTAAGTTGTGAGACTTAGGAAAGTCCCAAGGTTGCAGAGCTCAAGTAAGGAATCACTCAGAGACTTGGAATTGGCAAGAACTTATATATTTCCAGAAGTTGTCTTCTTGCAACTCTTGCGTATGAAAATAATAAATAATAAGAAGGTCCCAATCTTAATCAGTTGGAATGAAGAAAGTTTTATTAGAGCTTTTTACCAGCAGTTTGCCAAAACGGCAGCAGTATAAATCAATTTGCAAATAGGGTGACTCTCCCTTCTCCAAGGGTCAAAGGGAAGAGTTCACACCTAGTAAAGGGAATAAAGTACATTTTAAAGGCAAGGGGATCAGTTCCTCCTTCTTCCAAAAGTTCTCACTCTCATTTCTTCATACGCATGTGTTTTCAAACTACGTCTGAGAACAAAGCAGCAGTTCGTGTTTCGCTCCCCCCTTTCCCCCTCCTTTGCTAAATTTGCAAGTCTTTGCGAAGCTGGGCTGGGAATGCTGTTTCTTATCTCTGAGAGAGAGTGAGAGAGACACCGAGATTCATAACCTTGGATGTTGCTGTGTTGCAGCTGCATCTGCTCGGGTTTCTCTTCCCCCGCCCCTTGTTTAGTTCAGAGGCCTACTTTTTGTTCCTAACTTATGAAGCCAAAGCTCAAATCTTGGTTAGTGTGATCAATACAATCATTGTTAATAACATATATATATCAGACATATTTGATTTTCATGTCCTACACAACAAAGAATAGCAAACAGATAAGACATATAGTAAATGCTTCTCAAATATCACTTCTAGCAGTTCCTGTAAACAGCTTCTGTAAATCCAGCAGCAGCAATACTCAAGAGAGAAACAGAAAGTAAAGTAGAACAGCTCTCTCATCAGGACAGGACTCACACATGCACTCACTGAGCTGAACAGACAAGCAACCAGTGTTCCTGGGATTGGCTAAATAGCTTGCAACATTCCACCAGAGATCACATGGTCTTGTTACTGGGCAGAACCTAAGTCAGAACTACCCTGCACCCTCTGCTGGTCTGCTAGGCCTCAGTGATAAGCCTCACCATTCAGGCCTGCAAATTCCCAGGGCCTTACTTTAATATCCCAACATCATACCTATTAATTCTCCTTTCCAGGAGGTCCAGATTTGACAGAACGTATTTGTAAACAGCTATGAGAGAAAGGAGTATTCCATCCATGCCCTAGTTATAAGGTTTCCTCCATAATATTTCTCGATCAATTTTTTTTCTTATTTTATCTTTAGTTGTTTTGACAGTTCTTCGTGTTACACTCATATATCACATAAGGAACCATAACATAACAAATTTTATTATAATCGCCGTACTTATTAAATATTTTACCATCTTATACACCAGCTATTTACCCATTTTATGGATTTACAATTACTCTCTCAGCCAAAATCCATCTAAAAAATTACAGACGAACAGATTGTTGCCATTGAACCAAAGTGCAGCCATCTTAAGACTTTTGTTTAAAGTCTCTTGTCTAAAGCTACGGAAATATGTAACTGTTTTTCATCTTTGCTTTCTTTGTTCTTACGGAATTGCCCCCGTGTAAACTTGCAGTGTTGCTAATTCTCACGATAGAGAACTGGTACAGGCTAGATCAGAATGGTCACAGCATATTCTCATGGCCCAATTAGCTCAGAGCTTCTTGTGGCCCAGCCCCTGTTGTAATTTTCCACCAAGCAGGAACTTGGAGGAGGAAGAGGAGGGAGGTATAAAAATGCTTGTAATCTCTTTTTTGCCTTGTGAATTGGTCCGTTTGCGCAGGTGTAATAAACATGATCCTCATACTCTCTCATTTGGTTGTTTGCCTTTTTAAATGCAATCCCCACGATAGAAACTATTCTAGGCCGATTTTCGGCTACAGGATTATTACCTATAACATTTTCCTTCTAATTTAAGTCTATCCAATATACTAACACAGATTTCCAGATTTTCATAAAATGGTCATGTTTTATTTCTATATATTCTGGCCTTATTAATTTTTCCATCAATATTGTTGCCAAATCCTATTCAAAAATCTCTGTACTGTAAGATCTTGGGCATTTCTCCAACTTTTTGCACTCTCAGATCTTGCTAGTCCAATAAGATTGGCAATTAACTCTTTATTAGTCAACCTCTCATTTTCCCCCAATAAACAATGAAAACAATAATAATGTTTCATTCTCAATTACTTTTTGATTAGGCAAAGTTTCTATCCATTTAATTATTTTATACCAGTATTTTTCTATTTTAGGATAGAAAATCCACATATGTTTCAATGTGCCTCTCTTTCCACAATTCCTCCAATGCATCTCTGAGGTGTGTCTATTAAATTAATGTAATTTTGAAGGGTACAAATGAAATATATGAACTACTTTTAAAACCATTTCTTTCGTTCTGGCTGATACTCTTCACCCCTGCGCAGTGTCTTGTCTAGTGGCTGCTGCTGGTGGTGTTCTGCATTTTTTAGATTGTGAGCCCTTTTGGGACAGGGAGCCATTTAACTTTATTATTTGCCTGTAAACCGCTTTGTGAACTTTATGTTGAAAAGCGGTATATAAATACTTTTTGATTGATTGATTGATTGATACTGATTTATAGGGACATTTGGTCCATATTCCCATCCATATTTCTTCTGGTATGAATATTCAAATTTGGTTCCCAAGCTTTTTTAGTTTCCATACTCTTTCCATATTCTTTCTCAATAATATATTATATACTAGCCTTTTGTTACCCAGTGTTGCCTGTGTAACAAATTATCCCAAGCTTCTAAGCGACCCCGGAAACGATGGATTTGACACTAATGTTGGCCGTTTTTGAGTATTTTTACATGGCACCCCCTTTGCACCCCCACCCCTGGGTATTTGTCGCCAGACCGTAAGGCATATGTGTGCCGAGTCTGGTGCCAATTGGTCCAGGCGTTCCAGCAGGACATGCTGGATGTTTTGTTTCGCACCCCTTCTCACCCCCCATGCTGACGGGGGCCGAACCCGGACTCCCACGGCATCTGGAGCGTCGCTGCTCATCTCGGCAACCCCGGAAACTATGGATTTGACGCCGATTTTGGCCGTTTTTGATCATTTGTAGGTGGCAGCCCCTGCGCACCCCCCACCCCTGGGGGCGCTAGGGGGGCCTGACCCCCGCAGTGTTGGTCGCCTGGCCGCAAGGCATGTGCATGCCAAGTCTGGTGCCAGTCGCTCCAGGCGTCCCAGCAGGGCACAGCGGACGTTTTGTTTCACACCCCTTCTCGCCCCCCACGCTGACGGGGGCCGAACCCGGACTCCAACGGCGTTGAGAGCGTAGCCGCTCATCTCAGCGACCCCAGAAACTATGGATTCAACGCCGATTTCGACCATTGTCACATGGGGTCCCCTGCGCATCTCCACTCCTGGGGGCGCTAGGGGGGGCCTGACCCCCACAGTGTTTGTCACCAGGCCACGAGGCATACGCGTGCAAGTCCAGTACCAATTGCTCCAGGCGTTCCAGCAGGGCATGGCGGACATGTTGTTTCGCACCCTTTCTCGCCCCCACGCTGAGGGGGGGGCTGAACCCGGACTCCAACGGTGTCGGGAGCGTCACCGCTCGTCTCGGCGACCCCAGAAAGTATGGATTTGACGCAATTTTCGGCCGTTTTCGACCGTTTTCACGTGGGGGGCGTGCGCCCCCACCCATGGGGGCGGTAGGGGGGCCCGACCCCCGCAGTGTTTGTCACCAGGCCACAAGGCACGCGCATGCCGAGTTTGGTGCCAGTTGCTCTAGGCGTTCCCGAGCCTATGCGGAACGAACACACACACACACACACACACACACACGATTTTATATATATAGATTAATGATGAGGTTAATCGTGCTTTTTTTTCTATACAGTATTGTTCAAAACCTGTTAATGGTCATATAGGGCTTGATCTTTTCCATAATTGCATCACAAAATTCCATACTTGTTTTATTTGTAACCAATTAGTTCTTATTTGAGTAGTTTTCTCTTCTAATTGTTCAATTGTGAGTGGTTTCCCTGATTCAAATAGATCCCTAATTCTATAAATTCCAGCTTGCCTCCAATGTTAATATTTCTCCTGAGATTTAAAATTTGGATGGTCCAACATAGGCCATAAAGGGGATATAGGAGGAGCAAACATTTCCATATATTTACACCATATTCTTAATATTTCAAAATAAAAAGGGGTCTTATTTGTTCTCCTTTTAAAATCATGTTTAAATAAGTAAAATTACTAAATTTATACAGAAAGAATAAAGTCCTGGCTTGAGATGGAGAATGATTACTATTTTATACTATTGTATACTAATAGAGAATGTATACTATTTTATTGAATTTGAAAATGGAAGATGAAGTAGTAAAAGAGTCAATGATAAAATGGGCAAATAATTTTGGTTACTCGATGCCTTTAGAACAATGGGAGAGAGTGTGGAAAGAGAATATTAGAGCGATGAAGGCAGTATCATACAGAGAAAATATATATAAAATGTTTTATAGATGACATATTACACCTGATAAAATTGCTAAGATGTATAAGAATGCTTCTAATATATGTTGGAAATGTAAGAAGATTGAAGGTACCTATTATCATATGTGGTGGACGTGCAGTAAAGCAAAGAAATTTTGGAGAGAGATACATAGTATGTTACAAGAAATTTTGAATTGTTTGATACCATTTAAACCTGAAATGTTTTTATTGAATATTTTTCAAGATATACAAGAAATAGGAAAAAAATATTTTATTATGCATGTAACCACAGCGGCTAGATTAGTGTTTGCACAAGCATGGAAAAATGAGAATATCCCAAGCATGGAAGAAGTATTAAGTAAGATATATGAGAAATGGATATTTTGACCGAAAGATTACGGGAAAAAAAGACAAATATGGTGGAACAAACTTGGCATTTATTTTATGAGTGGATGGATACAAGATGTTAAATTTTAGAAATATGATTTTATTTAGTGAATAGGTTAGTAACTGGAAGTTTATTAAGAATCACTGGATATATTTTTAAAGTATATGAAACATTACTAGAATATAGAGACACAGTGTGACAATACCTTATGTGTGTACCAATGTTACCCTTCCCTTGGTCTATGTATTCCCTACCCTTATCTTATGATAAATAATAAAATTTTCTTTAAAAAAAAAAAAAGAGAGATGGAGAATGATGGGGAAACTGGCATATTAATAATAGTTATATTAAATAATAGGCATATTAACTATGCCTGTTCCCCATCATCCTCCATCTCTAGTCATTCAGGACTTTATTCTTTCTGTAGTAATTTTATTTATTTGAAAATCTTCATAATATTCCTAACCCTCCTTTTGCACTTTGATCATATTTAACATTCTTTATGAACCTTATTTCATTCCCTGTCCCTGCAATAAACGTCTCTAAATTTTTTGGCATATTTTCAATATCTAGTTCTAAAGGTACATTTTGAAATAAAAATAAAAACTTTAGTAAAAATATGCTTTAATTAATGCTATCCTACCTAACATAGATAATTTCAGCCTCATCCAATCCTTAATTTTCTCCTTTATAAATTGAAATAACTTCTTACAATTTCTAAATATTAATTGATTCACATTTTTTTGCCACCCATACTCCCAAATATTTGAAAGTTGTATAGCATAACTCAAAATAGAACATAGGAATTTTGTTGTTTTGTTCTACTATAGAGATATTTAAACATAACAGCTTAGATTTTTGATAATTGATTTTTAATCCTGTATAATAATCTTCCAACGTTTGTTTCAGTGCTTATGCTTTTTAATGGATCTTCCCAAAAAAGGAGCATATCATCAGCATAGATTTATTTTATGATGCCTATTTCTAAACATTAATCCTTTAATATTTTCACTTTATCTTTACTGCAAGAGGCTCAATTGTTAGAGCAGTGTTATTCGAACTGTGGGTCGGGACCCACCTGGTGGGTCACAGAAAGCTTGGAGCAGCCATCTTGGAAACTGCAGACCTTACTCTTGCTATATTCCTTTTGTAAGTGTTAACAGTTTTAATTTTCAAGTGAGGATTTTTTTTTAATTTTTGTAGTTCAGTGCTTTTACATCATATTTTGTCCTAATCTTGTTTTCTGTCAGGGATGTTTCATGGTTGTTCAATTGCTGCAGTCCAAGAATGCCAATATGCATTTCAGGAGTCTCATTTTATTATGTTCCAATGACAGAGCTTCCTGCTTAATGATGTCACTTCCTGCCACAACATCACTTCCAAGTTAATGACATCAGTTCCCGACATAACATAAATACCATTCTAAAAAGTGGGTCCCGGTCTAAAAGGTTTGAATACCACTGTGTTAGTGCAAATATTATTGGGGATAAGGGGTCACCTTGTCTGATTCTATAACATTAGTAAGTACTGTGGCCCTTGCCCCTATATATAATGTTTTAAACGTTTCAATAAAATTTTAACCCAGTGAAAACAGCACACGGGAGGTGCCATTGTTAGATGGGGGAGGAAGTGGGTGGGGGGAGGGCGATTCTGGGAGGGGCATAGGTGGGACATGGGTGGGCCACCAGGTGTGCTGGCCCGGGAGAGAGCGGGCCTTGGATTTGACCATAAGGCCTCATCCAAGGCCTCATCCCAAGGCAGTGCAGCCCCGATTCGGGCTGCGTGATCTCCTCGGCTCTGTGCCTACAGTTTAGCAGGCGCAGAGCTGAGGAACACATAGGGGAGGCTGGAGTCTCCCCTATGGTAAGAGCGTGCCCTTGCTGCAGGGAGGCTCCAGCCTCCCCAACCCAGCTTCGGATATGGCACTGGCTGGCCGGCCTCGCCATTCCGTCACTAGGTTGGATAGCGCCCTGAGTCTCAGTCCATTGGTCTAACCTAAGTTCTTTTGAAGCCTTGTTTGGGGAGCTGTTACCAGCTAGCTGTCTCTTATGGTGCAATCCTAAGCAGTGCCGGATTGGCGAAGCCGACGGGCCAGTGCCATATCCGACGCTGCTTAGGAGAGGCTGGAGTGTGTGCTCCCTTACCATAGGGGAGGCTTCAGCCTCCCCCATGCACTCCTCGGATCAATGCCTGCTAAATAGCAGGTGCGGATCCAAGGAGACTGCACAGCCCGAATCAGGGCTGCGCGGCCACCCGAACGGGCAGTCTGCCCTCTCTCCACCTTCTCCCCGCCTGTTGGAGTGCAATAGAATTGCACTTCCCTTCTTTTCCCTCATGGTTTATAATCCAATTCAATCCTGGTAGATAGTCCCTCCAAAATATGTTTTAAAACCACTAAAATCCAGCCAACAGTTTCCTCATCAGCACAAACTGGATATGGAATAGGAAAAACCCCTTCGTTGTAGATAATGATCAGCAAAGACTGACACAGACACAGACCTGCTAGCAAGCAGCCATCTGGACAATCCTGGGACCATCTGCATTTATACCTCTTCATCATTGTTCTATGTGCTCCACTTTTCTGTCATTAATATTACAAGTTATTTAAGAAACTCCAACTTTGCCACCAAAATAAATTGTGCAAATTCTGTATATTTATGCAAATTTGTATAACTCCTAATTTGAATGAACTGCAACTGTAGAATATAAAGTTTCTGGCAGTATCCTTATCCTATTTGGGACATGGGACAAATCACAAGTGACTAACAATGCAATCCTATGCATCACTACTTAAAAGTAAGTCCCAGTACTTTCAGTGCAGCCTAACACATCCCATACATTTTAATTAAATGGGACATAATCCTGAATAAGGCTGCAATGCCTTGCATACTTTCCCAAGAGTAAGCCTCATTTTTCATTGAACATAGTGGAACTTACTTCTGAGTAAACATGCATACAAGTTAACTTCTCTTGGATACAACCCAGTGTTGCCAAGTCATCTGTAATAAAGACGAATCCTTCCAAACAACCAGGCACAGAAACAGTGCTGTTTTTATTCCATCAGAGAAAAAGACTGTAAGGGCGCAATCCTAACCTGGAGTTAGGCTGGCACAAGAGTCTTGTGTGGGCCCAGGAGTGTTGCAAATGTGCCCTAAAGGATGTTTGCACCACTCTTGGAGTCAGGGAGGCTGGCACTCGGATGTGTGCCGTTCTCCCTGACTCGGAGAGTGGTCCAAATGCCCTGTACAGTGCAACACTCCTGGGCTGGCACACATCCCTTGTGCCAGCCTAACTCCAGGTTACGATTGTGCCCTAAGTCAGCAGGTTAGTAAAGTTCTTTTTGTGAGCTATATTTACCAGGCTGGTGTGGAACCCTGCATATAACATAAAGCAGTGACTGAGTAAGCATACCAAAGAGGTTGCTATAAAGCCACATTCCATCCAAAGGAGCCAGTAGCATCTCTAGAGGGGATAGGTTTGGCAAGGCACCTTACCTTGCCATGCAAACCACTCCTCTCCCTTGCTGTCATAGTCATTCCAGGCTATGAAAGCAATGCAAAGGCATCTCCTCTTCATTGCTTCCACCACTCGGAATGGCTACAACAGCAAGGGAGAGGAGCAGTTTAAACCTCGAGGTCAGGTGCCTTGCAAACCTTAGTGCCTCCCTCTAGGACACTACTGGAAGGAGCACAACACAGGAGTGAAAGGAACAGCTTTGTATTGCTGGAGAAAAAAAAAGTTAAGTTTAGTGACAAACTTCATGAGTTCTCTGACAGAATTCAAACTGTGGCTAAAAAATTGTCAAATAATCCTCTTAAAAATGCATAATAAATACGAGTATTATTATTATTATTATTATTATTATTATTATTATTATTATAATAATAAATTATGTACCTCTGGGTGTTTTATCCTTCAGATCAACTCCATATTTTGACAGTGCCTGAATAACATTGCTCTGTCCAGCCATGCAAGTAGCATAGAGCAAGTCCCTCCCTACAATATCCTTTTCCATTAGCAGCTCAGTGGCTTTTTCATGATCAGGATCCTCTGGGTCCTCAAAAATCTGTTGTATCCCTTCTATGTCACCAGTCAGAGCAGCTCTCAGGAGAGGATTGAAATTTTCTTCTTCCTGCTCTGGTGCCAAATCTACGGACTCACATCTGACTGGTGAGGCTTCAGGCTCTGGCTCTGGCTCTGGCTCCTCTGCTAGTTCCATTTCTTCAGGATTAGCCTAAAGATAGAAGGAACAAAAAGGAAACGCTTTTAAAAGCTGAGTGATTAAAATTACCTAGTACTGTACTACCTAGTACTACTTAGTCTGAATATGTGTGGAAGATAATTGTTTTTATCTGCAAGAACTTCATCCTTTCCTATCCTCTCCAGAATTATTACAGATCAATCTTACACATGTCTACTCAGAAGTCAATTTCATTATGTTCAAAGAGGCCAACTCCCAAGAAAGTATGTATAGGATTGTAGCCTTAAGGTCCCTGAGCATCGAATTAGCTCTACTGGGGAATACTGAGGATAAGGGAAGGACAAAAAGATGAAAGGCAATTCTGCTTACTCACTAAGGATGTGTTCTAATCTGATTCCCTTATATCAGAGGTCTCCAAACTTTTTAGCTGGAGGGCTGCATCAAATATCTGGTACGATGTTGAGAACCGGGAAAAATAAATAAATTTAAATATGAAATACATTAGAGACAGAACTTAGATGAATAAATGAATGGGCTCAAAGTTCCAGGATTTCTCCAAAAAACCAACACACACACACCAGAAATAGAGCACAGACACACACACACCCCACAAGCAGCATACTTAAATGTGCTGGAGTAAATACCGCAGAACCAGCAAATCACAGGAAATACCCATAGCATGTTCTGAGGGCTGGGAAGGCCTCCCTGACCTTCAGAAAACTGGCTAAAGCCTTCAGAGGGCCTAAAAACATAACTTCTGGGTCTTTGGGAAAGCCAGGAAGTGATTATTTTCAGCTTTCCAGAGGCAAATTGATGGCTGGGGAGGCTGCACAGAATATCCTTCACACACAACCAGAGCAGTTTGGAGGGTGCAACCCATGCCAGCAAGGTCAGGAGGGCCAGAGGTTCATAGGGGACCATAGGCTTGCTATGAGCTGGACAGAGGCTCTCTGAGGATCACATCTGGCCCTGGGGCTGGGGCTTGGAGATCCCTGCCTTATACAGACACGCATAGATATCTAATCTATACATACATTTTTCAATAGAGTTGTGAAAAGTTGGCTGAAAAGTACAATATGGTTCCACCTGTCCTCACCCTTCATGTTGACAGGCCCTTGGGAGCAAGCACCAAAGGGACCAATTTGGTCATAGAGAGCAAACAGAGGATCAGATACATTACTTTGGGGAAAAAAACTTGTCTCACTAGAATTGGTTAGTATAGTGGTTCCCATATTTTTTAGCATTGGGACCCACTTTTTAAAATGACACTCTATCACAGTGATGCTGAACCTATGACACGCCACGGTGTTTTGGGTGACACACCAGCATTTCACAACACCCAACAACAACTGAGGATTTTGTGTAATGATTTCATTTTTTGAAATGATTTGATGTTTCTTTGTATAACGCTTAGCCCTACGCATGATTGAATTGTGATTTTAAAAATAAATGAATATGTAAAAATTAGTTTCTCTTTTGTTGGGAGTGGGGAGTGACGTGCTAGCAGTCAAGTTAGGCATTTTTTGACACTGAAAAACTCAAAAGGTTCACCATCGCTACTCTATCAGAACCCACCTAGCTTTACAAGACTTATAAAAAGGTGATCTAGAAAGAAATATTTTTATGTATTCATTTACAAGTAATTATTTATTTATTTGACAGAAAAACCCTGGATCCATTTCTCGTAATGAGGCAGCCCTAATGAATAGCCTCAAGGCTTGAGGGGCTTAGGGCACAATCGTAACCAACATTCCAGCACTCACACACAGCAGTGCTAATAGGGCATGTTTCTTTAAAATAATTATATCCTGTCCTTTTCAACACTGAAAGGGGGAATGTTCTGCATTCTTCAGTGAAGTAGTAGTCATGCAGGCCTCCTCAAGGTAAGGAAATGTTTGTTCTCTTACATAAGAGCTGCATTGCCTTTAATCCGGTGCTGGAAAAATGATTAGTTAATGTGATCGAGCTTTCACCTTTCACCACTATCTGTCATTGTCAGATTTGGGAAAAAAAATCACAACAGAAAAGAAGACACTCAAACATTTATTTCCCTACATTTACACAAGCTTGCGGGCAGTCAGCTTCTTCTAAACTGCAGATTGCTCAACTGTTTGCAGGGCAGTTAGCAGCTATCTGATTTTTGAATTGCCAGAGCTTGAGGCAATCACCATATATATATATGGTTATAAATAAAATAAATAAAATTTTATATAGAAGTATAAGTCGATCTCATGGATAAGTCGAGGGCAAGTTCTAAACCCAAAATAATAGAATTTGCTATGACTCATGCATAGGTCGACGGTGAAACTTAGGGGGCGGGTATGAAATTCTTTGAAAATGACTTACCAGTAATTGTTTTGAGGCAGCAACAGAAAGCCAACCAACAAAGGAGCTATTTCACATTCTTCTGAGCCAGCACAGAAATGGAGCTATTCTCCAAAAAAGAAGGGAGAGAGATGAAGGTGCTTTTTGGAGTTGTAGGTTTTGTGAGGAATACAGCACAGCACCTCCATAGCAGCAGCCTTCATAATGACTACAATTCCCAAAAGCACCTTCACCTCTCTGCCTGTTTGGAGAAGAAGGAAAACGGCTACTGGTTTTTTGCTTGCTGTCTGTTGGTGCCTGAGAACAATTACTGGTAAGTAAAATTGCTCTGTTTTTTATTATCCCCCTAACTTTCTGCTTCTTAGTCCAGCCCCTACCCAAGCTGCTGTTAAAAGCTTTATTAACTGTATTGACCCATGTATAAGTTGATACATATTTTCAGGGTCAATTTTCCAGCATACATTTTTAGACTTATACATGAGTATATACAGTAAACTGATCTTTCCATTTTTCTCTGCAGGACCCACCAGAAATTGGGTCAGGGCCCACTTCCTTCATAGTTTCTCACCAACTGAGTTCCCCACAGGTTGAGAAATGCTGGTCTAGTGTTTACTTAGAAGTAATCCCAACTAAGTTCATTTACTATATTTACACTCAGGTAAATGTGTATTGGACTACAGCTCAGTGTTCTGTATCACTTATGATGTGATAGCACAAGTGAAGTAAATATAGGTTTGCAAAATGCATTTGGAATGACTAAAGAAAAAAGACTCTCACTAAAAGGAATTCTGTTATTCATGGTCAGTAGTGTGGAATTTGATTAAATAAGAATGTGTAACATTTTTGCATTCTACAACATCTAAGCTTAAGAACTGTGTGCCCTATGGGGGGAGGAAAAAGGCTGACCTGCCAGGCCAGAGGGAGCTCTTAACATGGAGACCTATACTGGCCTGAGAGTTTTATTATTTATTGCACTTTGTAAAATGTTGTAAGCCACTTTGGGGGCCTCTTCGAAGGTTAGAAAAGCAGGCTAAAAATAACTGGATAAATAAATAAAATTTTCATGATGCAGGTTTTTTTTTTACCATGGCCATTTATTTCCCATTCAAATTGGTTCAGAGATACTTTGTTGCCATAATATCTGATGTATCTACAGCTGCTTTTACTTTGAAGTACAGTATATAGACGTATCAGAAAGTCCCAGGAAAAAAAGAACCAAGAATATGGGTGAAAAGATCATCCCAATTCAGGACTCTGATTCTTTAAAAAACAAACAAAAACACACATCTAAGATTGCCAGGTCCTATAGTTGCCTTCTATACCTTTGAAAGTGTAAAAGTGCTGGGCTGTCGCCCCTTGCTTTCAGTAGGATACGTTCAATAACTCCAACAGGCATCTAATCTGTAAGCAGGGGAGCCAACTTGACCAACATTGGGGGTGCCTGTAGCCACGCCCCCTGATGTGATGTAGCCACGCCCACACAGCAGTAAAACAGCTCCTTTAAATTAAATTACATCAATCATATGCATAATCTAAATGTACGTGAAGATTACATTTATTCTGAACAGATAGTATATGCATCACTTCTGCCCCTCATCTCCTTTTCCAGCCCTGAATATTGTCAGTCCTAGGCCATTGATGGTGAACCTATAACATGCAGTGTAAGCCCTACCAGTATGAACCCTTCTGAGACAGAGATATCGCCAATCTTATATCTGTTTTCTAAAAATTTCAACAGGTCAGGCTGAGAGACAGTAATAGTCATGTCATGAAATGAATAATAATAATGGACAGAAAATAAATGCAGAGACTATTTTCCAAAAAGCAATGGATGAATGTCCGTGCCCACCCCTACTATTGCTCCCCTGTACATAGTACTCAGTGACATACTGCCCCTGCACAGTGATGTCATTCAGGGGACACGGACCAGAACGGGCATTCCGGATCCTAACGGGCTCCATGGCTGGTTCCGGGTTTGTTTTCAACATTTGAATTCGGCTCGCCTCGGCCGCGCATGCGCACTGCATGTGGCAGCCGTTGCCTGCACTTTGTGTGAGCGAGGCAGGCAGGCAGCAGGCAGCAGGAAGTGGAACGAGAAAGTGAAGAAAGCGGCGGCAGTAGCAGAATTTTACCTTACCAGCAGCGAGGGAAGAAGCAACGGGTAGGTAGGCTGCACGCCTGGGCCTCCCTCCAGCCGCGGACCCTGACAAGTGCCAATCAAAAGTGAGTTCCTGTTCCTAAATCATTTGAATGACACCACTGCCCCTGCATCTGGGGGTTCAATATAACCAACATGGATATTGGATAATAACCACTGATGCACTATATCACAAACAATAACTTCCCACAAGAACTAATCCTGTTAATCCGGCACTACCGGCGCAGTGCCACTGCTGTGCTCATTAGAGTGATGCTGGCTGGCCAGCACAACACTGGCGCCAGCACAAGGAGCTGGCGCCCCCCTGTGCCAACACAGTGCGGTGTGAATGAAGCGCCGGGGCTATGGCGCTGGTGGCAGGCGCCCCAAAGAGGTGTGCCGGGGCATGGCCCCGCCCTGCACAGTAGCACCGTATCCAAGCCCTGGCCAACATCCGGCGCTGCTGTGCCCGCTCTTGGGCGAGTGCAGGTCTGAGGAGCCTGAGCACTGAGGAGTGCAGGTCTGAGGAGCCTGCATGAGAGTGCAGGTCTCATGCTCCCCCTGTGCAAGCAGAGCCCAGGCCCCCCATCCAGCGCTGGGCCACCCCCTGGCGATGGAGAATAGGATATGGCCTAACCCCTGCAGCCAATCACGGCACCCCACCTGCCCCTTATAAGCCCTGCCCCAGCACCACCTGCCGCCCCCAGGGGCCATATGCATGGCACAGGGCTATGCCGGGCTGCTGGCACTGGGGAGCACTTTGAGATCACAAACACCCCCTCCCGGGGGGACTTAGATGGTGGGAGCACCCTGCCATGTCAATGCACAGATGCTGCAGCCACCCACCCCCCCCCAGATAAGCAGGAGGGAGAAACGGCATCAGCCAGCCGTGGCAAAGACCCCAACCCTTGGCCCCCCTGGTCACTGCTGCACCGGAGAAGCCCGCCCCCGCCAGTCCACAGGCTGCTGCAGGTGCTGCAGCCCCCCAGAGGAACACGGGCGCACCGGCACGCATCCAGCATGGCACCGCCCCTGGCCTGTACCTCCTCTCGCCCCTCTGCAGAACGCTGCTGCACTGGAGAAGCTCACCCATATCTTATCTCACCCCTCTACAGGTTGCTGCCGCACCGGAGAGGCTCGCCTGTACCTCTTCTTGCCCCTCTGCAGGTTGCTGCCGCACCGGAGAGGCTCACCCATATCTCCCCTCGCCCCTCTGCAGGTCGCTGCACCTGCGACGCCATCCCACATTGCACAAGCACCGCACCACCCACTGCCCCAGGACACGCAATACCCCAGAGCCGTGGGGGGGAGGGGGGGGAGGCACAAACGAGGCCAGACCCAAGCCGTGACCCCAACACTGGGCAGCCCAGCCCACACCTGGCTACCTTGATGGCCAGCATGAGTGCCCCAACTGGGCAGCCTGGCATGGTGTGGCACGGGCGATAAGGCGCTACGGTGCCACACAGTCGGTTGGCCAGCTCCGCAGCAAATGGAAGGCCATCAAGGTGGCCTTCCACATGGAGCTGGCCTACCGCAAGTGGCACAGGGCACCCGGCCCGGAGCCCACCCTCTTCACCCGCATGCTCCGGCTGTGGTATCGGGCGGGGTGTCCCAGTTACCGGGACCGCCGGCACACAGGTGAGGTGCGGTGTGCGTGTGGGGCGGGCGGGCCAGCCTGCGACCACAAGGCCAAGACTGGATTGTGACAGGGGCTGCTGGCAGAGCGGACATGCCCCTGACCCTGTGCCACTCCCACAGGAGCAATGGCCCATGCTGGCGTAGCCATTGCTGACACTGCTGCAGCATCACCGCTGGCCCCACCACCACCGGGCCTGGTGCCCACGGGAGCCAGAGAGCTTGGGGGGCAGAGGAGTCACCACCACCCTGCCACCGACGCCGGCCCCAGGCCCACCACTGCTGCAGCCCAGGCCGCAGCAGCCCCAGCCCACCAGCTCCAGCCCCAGCCTACCAGCAGCAGCTCCACCATGGGGGAGGGTCCCCCCACCGCCACTGCACCACTGATGCCAGCACCAGGTCCGCTGCAGCCGCAGCCGTCGGGCCAGCAGTGTCCCCCCCCCCGTGGAGGAGGAGACTCCAGGACGCAGCCACAGCAGCAGCAGGGCCAGCAGTCCCCCCCCCATGGAGGAGGGGGCCCCAGGATGGAGCCACAGCCCAGTGGAGGAGCCAGAGCCTGAGGCCCAGTCAGCCAGGGTGCCACTAGCCCAGGCCCGATGTCGCCATGCCCGCGCCCAGCGGAGGCTTGGCAGAAGACAGCCTGCCACTGAGTACAACCCAACTGGAGGGCGTGTTGCACCACGGCCGGGGGGGCCTAGGTATGCCCGGGGGCTGGGGCAGTGGATGGGGCCAGCCCCCCAGTAACCGCCCTCCCCCTCTCTCACTCCCCCCAAAGGTTCAGGCATGCCCCCCCGGCTCTATGCGAGCATCTGGGGACTCCAGCAGGACAGGCAGGCCTCCCTCGGACAGCAGGCTGCCCTGCATCGCCACATGGAGCACCTGCAGAGGAGTGCGCACGCTGTGGGCTGTGCCGTGCAAGTGTACGGTGTCAGCATGGGCTGGCTAGCCCATGACCCTGGCCTGCCCTGCTGGGGGCACTGACCCAGGTCTTGTGCCAGGTTGCAGCCCTGGAGGCCTGGACAGGCTGGGCCTGGGTCCTAGGCATAGGTGGTCCTAGGCCGGAGCTGCCGAACACCTGGGTGTTGTGGATGCTGCCGGGGAACAAGGCTGTGACACTGGTGAAGAGCCCCTGGCATCATAGCTGGCCTGTTCATTCAGCGAGTTCTGGTGGTGTCAGTTCCTGTACAGGCCTGGCGCCCTTGCCAGGGCGAGGATGCCCACATGGGTGGCATCCACTGCTCCAATGATATTGAGGAACCCAGCCACAGCATAGAAGGCCTCGCGCCCACAGGTGGGCCTCCACAGTGGGGAAGACAATGTACTTAGGGGGGTGGTGGAGCATGGCATCTAGGAACACGTCCACACACCGGCTGGCAGAGGACTCGGAGGTGGCATGCCGATGGGCAACATCCTCCTGGAAGCTCCCTGTGGCCAGGTAGTGCAGGCCCATCAGGACCTTCTGGAGGGCGGGGGTGTTTCTCCCAGAGGCCACCCAGGGCTGCAGCTGGTAGGCCTGGATGCAGGTGATGTTGCCCTCAGGCGCATGGCTGATCCTGGGCAGCCAGTGCTGGCGGGGGGGGGGGGTTTGCCTCCTCCTCCACCACTACTTCATCATGTATAGCACCAGGACGGGGAGGTATGACTGCTGGACGTGGATGAGGGGCAGCAGGGGCACCCGGGGTAGGATCGCTGTGCCAGGAGGGATCCCGCTCCAGGGACCTGTGGGAAGAGGCATACCATGAGTCTGCAGTGGAGCCCCCGGACCCCTCTCCTCCTTTTTGTCCCTGCCCTCACCTCCTATAGTGGCCCTATGCGCCTGCAGGCGCCGCCCGTTCCGCTGTCCGTCCCATTGCCCGTTCCGTGGCTCCATGACGAAGGGTCGGGGAGCGCACTCTGCATCGGTAGTGCATGCGTGTGGGCGGCACAAACGTCCTGGGTTGGCAGCGCATGCAGATGTGCGTCGGTGACGTGCACATCCCGGTGTGTCGCCGTGTGATGTGCCAGCTGCGTTACGTCAGGGGGTGGGCAAGGGCCCTGGCACAGGCCTTGCATTCCTGTTCAGAGCACGGGGTCTCAGTCGGCCGCCGGTTGATCAGTGGTCCAATCCACCGGCTCGTGGGTGGGGGGCTGACACCCCCCTGGCCACATAGCAGCCCAGGACCCCCCGAGGGCTGCACCATGCTCCCACCTGGACGGAGTGCAAGCTCCTGTGTTTGTACGAGATGGCTGCTGAGGACCCCGTACTGGGGACCCAGGCCCAGGAGGCACGTTTCGCCTTCTTTGGGCATGTTGCTGGGGCTGTGAGCGCCCCGGGGTTCTGCAGGTCCACGGCTGCACAGTGCCAGAAGCGGCTGAACCAGTCTCTGTAGGGGCCCTGGGCTGCTGCCCGGACAGCTACCACTGCGAAGGAGGACGTGGACGCCGTGGTCACCGCTGCTGTGGAGGATCAGGATGGGGCCTACCTGCTCTGCTGCCTGATGCATGACGATGCGGTGTGGGGCTGAGGCGTTGACACAACGGCAGGTGGGACCGTGGCCATGGGGGCAGGCCCTGCGGGGGATGGCCAGAGGCGTTTCTACAGGGATGGCAAAGCTCTAAGTGTTGCAAGAAGCCTTACCCTGTCATGTAAATCCCTCCTCTCCCTTGGTGCTGTAGCCAGTAAGCAACGCCAAGATGTTGCTGTTCCCTGTGAGGATTGGCTAAAACAGTGCAGGAGAGGAGTGATTTCCACTGCAAGGTAAGGCGTCTTGCAAAACTTAGAGCTTTGCCATCCCTGTAGAAACGCCACTGGGGATGGCCCCCTGCGGGGGCCGTTCATCTGCCAGTCAGAGCACAGCAGGCAGAGCCGCAGGACCAGCGAGGCAGGCAGGCGGCACCCATGGACTCGGGTCTGGATCCCTCATCCCAGCCGGCCTCCCCTGCACTGGACACCAGTGGCACAGGCACCACAAATACCAGGCAGTCCACCATGTCATCACTGTCCCCAGGTGTGGCAGGGGGCGGGCATGGGCAGTGGTGTGGGGGCATGGTCACTGATGCTCTCCTCTCTTGCCAGCAGGGTTGGTGTCCAGTGACAGCCTGGAGGGGGCACTGCCCCCACTCAGTCTGGACCTGCTTGGCTTAGGGGATTCCCCCGAGGCCCCTGCCCCAGCGACCATGTCACCCCAGGCCGCACCTGCACACCCACAGCCAGCAGCCATGGAGCAGCACATGGAGCCTGCACCACCTGTAGGGGTGCCTGGCGTCCATTTGGGGGTGGAGGGAGTGGCTGGCCACAACCCGGCTGCTAAGGCAGGGGAGGAAGCCATGGGGGTCCCTCTGGAGGAGCTCCAGGTGCAGGCCTGGGCATGGGCCCCCCGGGGGGGGGCATGGCTGGCAACCTGCTGGGAATGTGGGCCCAGATCGAGCAGGGACATGTGGATGCTGGGCACATGTGGCAGGCTGCCACTGATGCCGGGCAGGAGGGCTTCCTCAAGCTGCTGGGGGTCTTGCAGCGGGGTGAGTGGCACATTCGGGGGCTGTTGGGGGTCATGCAGCAGTGTGAGCAGCATCTTCGTGTGGGGTTGGGGCTCATGCAGGCCCCGTGGGCAGAGGCCGTCGGCACGGCTGGTGGGGCCTGTCAGGGAAACTGGCAGTTGCCGCCCCAAACTCGGCGCTGGCCATGTGCTGACTCCCCGCCATTGGAGGGCGAGCCCCCTGCCCACAGGTGGCCTGTCATGCGGGCCCTGTCTGCTCCTGCCAGGCCACCGTGCGGCCATGGTGGGTGGGGCTGCTGATGGCCTCCCCCGCCGCTCTCCCCATTCATCTTGTGCCTCACCCTCAAGGCCCTGTCCCCTGCAGCTGCCACCACCCTGCTTGGCAGCTCCCCCCATCGCCATGCACGCTCTGCTGTCGCCCCAGCGCCTGGAGGGTGCTGCGCAGGTGCGCTGCGGGTGTGCCTGTTGTCATGGATGCTCTGCCTCAGGAGGGGGGTTGGTGCGCATGTGCACATTGCCAGTGCCCTCAGGGCCCTGTCCCCTGCAGCTGCCACCGCTCTGCTCGGCAGCTCCCCCCCCATCGCCATGGGTGCTCTGCTATTGCCGTGGTGCCTGGTGGGTGCTGCACAGGCGCACTGCAGGCGTGCCCATCACCATGGACGCTCTGCTGTTGCCCCCGTGCCTGGCGGGCGTTCCCGTCACCATGGACACTCTGCTGTCTCCCTGGTGCCTGGCGGGCATGCCATCACCATGGATGCTACGCCACGAGGAGGGGGTTTGGTGCGCATGTGCACATTGTTGGCGCAGTGGCGCCGGCGCAGCTGTCATTTCCCTCCCGTCCAACCTGTGTCCTGCAACTCCCACAGGGCCTTTGGATCCAGCGCTACCACTCCTTAGGATTTGGCTGTCCTAAGGATTAGGTCAGCGCTGCTGCGCCTCCTGCACTGGCATAAGATAGGATTGGGCTGCCCGGCTATACCTCTGGAAGTGAGTGGTTCGTTCACAGCGGTGATTGAGTGCTCCTGGGTACAGAACAATTCCATCCATGCAGAAAAACAGCATGTCTGGGTTAGGGTCCTAGGTCTGCCTGACATTCTTGTCAGGACGAATCTCTTTCATATAGAATACTAGCTGTTTGCCCGCGGCTTCGCCTGCGTGGAAATCCAAACGCAATAAGACTATTGCGTCCATCTTCAAGTTTAAGCTCACTACCCAACCCCTGAAAGAATTAGCGTGACAATACATAGCCTATATGTTAACTGTCAGTCTAAGGAACATATCAATTTTCACAATGCGTTCAGCAGTTCCTGAGTTTATCTTGTACAAACAAACAAACGTTCCTTACCCGGCGTTGCCCGGGTATTTATTTATCCCAATCTTCTATTAGAGAGGAACAGGACTGAATTCTATCTATAGTGTAAAATTGAAGTAATTTTATTTACAGGTAATTAAAAGTATAAGTACAGTATAAAAATTATAAAGTAATATCTTTTACAAATTCACTATAAAAGTAATTTAACTCAAAACTTGATTATAAACAACATAATAATAAACAACATTCACCTCTAGGAGCAAGAATAAATAAATTCTTGGGTGAACCCACCCTTGAGCAAGCAACATAAAGTTGTCCGTGGGAGAAACATGGCGATCTCAAATCCACTCCACAGTACTTAATAGACTGCCCCTGTGACTTGTTGATCGTGATGGAGAATGCAAGTCTCACTGGAAATAGCAATCTCTTAAAGACCAGTCCAAGACCAGGGCATAATGATGTCTAAAAATTTCCAGAAGGTTCTACAGAGTTCTATCCGACTAAACCTGGGCCTAAATGTCATTGGGACTGTCACCAATCAGCTTAGCGACCCCGCAAACTATGGATTTGACACTAATGTCGGTCATTGTGGACATTTTATTTTTCACACACACACCCATGCTGATGGGGACTGAACTGGGGCGTAAATGGCATCGGGAGTGTCACTGTTCATCTCAGCGACCCTGAAAACTATGGATTTGACACTAATATCGGTCGTTTTTGATTATTTTTACATCTCACCCCCTTCCAACCCCCACCTCTAGGGGTGCTAGGGGTGTCTTACCCCCACAGTATTTGTTTCCAGAGTGTAAGTCATATGTGTACCGAGTCTGGTGTAAATTGCTCCAGGCATTCCAGAGTTATGCTGGAACATACACACACACACACACATCCATTTTTATATATAAGATGGACATACAATCACGGAAGCCCCAAATGAAATAGTAAGAAGGAGCCCACATCCCTTCCACTCACCCCCCTTCCTGTTCTCACCTCTTTCTTTTCGTTGCACCCTTCTTGGTTGCACCACACTAGTGGTTGCCGTTGGCATAGCAACAGTGCAGTTAACGCAGGCCGGAACCTTTATGTGGATGATCAGAGTTCCCATACGGGAAGCTTATATGGTAGGACTGCTTCCGGTTCGCGAAGTAGAGTGCCGGAGCGGGGGATGGGGACTTGGTTATTGGCAGTTTCCGGAACCAGTAAGAGATGCGAGAACCGTTGCTGTAGTATAAGCCAGGAAAGACCCTTCATTTGTCTCCTCGCCCACGGCTGACCAAGCTTTTATCGGGCCAGCTTTTCATTGTACAGCCCGTGGATGCTGTTTTAGAACGGCCCCCCTGAGAGGTCAGTCTCTAGGAACCGTGCTGGGCGAAAACTCGGGTAGGGGGGGGACGAAAATGTAAGGGGCACAGTGGCTAGAAATGGCGTGTAGAAGGTAGAACATAATGTTAGAGGGCTCCTGCGGGAGCAGGCGAATCCACTTATTTTGTTGTCAGCAGTAACCAGCCAGATGATTCTAGGAAGGCTTCAAGCAGGGAATGAAGGCAGCAGTCCTTTCTCGTAGGTTGTCCCAGCAACTGATATTCTGAGATATACTGTTCTTGACCATGGAAGTTTCATTGCTGATGGCTGTCGGTACAACATTCTATGACTTTGTCTATAACCCATTCTCTCCACCCCAATCTGTCTAAGGGAGCAATTCTAACCGACTTTCCAGTACCAGGGTAAGGGTAATACAACTAAGAGGTAAGGGAATAAACATTCTCTTACCACTAGGAGCCATCTGTGACTGCCTCCCCCCTCCCCGCCGCCCCCGAGCTGCAGAATGCAGCACATGCCCCACTGGCGCAGCTATGTCAGTGCTGGAAAGGATTGCGCCCTAAACCTCTAATGGCCATCACTATAACTTGTGGCAATGCCATAAGTGAGCTGGCCCAAGTCTTGATGTAATGATGATGAAGCAAGCCAGTTAATGTGAGAGAATTTTAGGTAGTTGAAAAAGAGGAAAATAGTTGAGAGTGGTAGCTGAGCATGGGATGCAGGAGTGTGTGAGTAATAACTACTATGGAAGTTTTAAGAAGTTGAATTTTTTGAATTCAAGGGCAGGCTTTGGGAATGAATGAATTTTGGGTTTTAAGAGCATTTATTACCTTCTCTGTCATTCTTATAGTTTGAAGGGCTGTGAACATTTTTACCACTGAACATTTCTCTGCTCCCAATCAGTGGAATATTATTATCATCCACATACACTGTGCTTTACAACAGATGAGTGAACAGTATCCTTCCCGAGGGGGTTACAGTCTAGAACTAGACACAAGGAAAAGAGCAGAGATGGGGGAGGGGAGTAGGGCCAGGATAAATGGGAGGGGGAAAATGTGTAATTTAGATGGACTGTGCATGTGCTTTTCTATTGGGGTACTACAGCTGACTACCTAAGTATCCAATGTCATTATCCCTTAGAGATCATGTGATCTGTTTTAGTTATCAATAATAACAACCATCCCATTTTGTGTAGCTTATGTTTTTAATTCTGGGGTGCTGGGGTGGAAGCTTGAGATTTTCAGCACCAGTATCTTACTTTGGGAATGCCATTTTTGAGGGCAGGATAGGGAAAATATTTCAGATTCTTACATGTTGTAATCTAATTTTTAGGCACTTGAGTGATATGCCATCAGGATTTTTTTTCCCAACCCTGCTGTTATCCATGGCTAAAATGAGTTGAAGACCAGAATTCTTGATTATTCAGCTCTTGTGACTTTCCTCTATTGCATCGCAGAGTAAGTGACTGTAAACATACTTTGTTTGTAGATTTGCCCACTTTCCTCTGGTGTTATTTCTTTTTATAGTCTTGTAAGCATGTTCAAGCCTTAATGGGACATGGTTGTTTTGCTTCAAATGTGCTGATGAAAAAGTATGATAAAAGTATAAGTATAGATAATTGAAGGATTTTTTAAATTTTTATCTGATAATGGTTGTTGTGTATACAATATGATGAAAATAGTTCTGTAAAAAAATAGTTCTGTAAAAATAAATTCTCGTAAAATTCTGTAAGGGGTTGAATGTATGGAGAATTTTTAAAAGTTTCTTTTCAATATGTTTCAATATCTTTTCAAACTTATCTTTTCAGCATGCTTAGCATTTCAGCTTTAGCTGTTTGTCCTGTTGATGGCAGTGGCAAATGAGTGTGTAATGTGACAGTGTAATGAATGTATGTACATTTTGTCAGGTTGTTTAGAGAGGCTCTCTTTCAGGGTCTGCTTCCAGAAGTTTGGTGAGCATTGACTTGTGAGAGGGCCTTCCCTGTTATGGCTTATGTGCAGTGGAACTCTTTTCTGCTGGAATTGCAGTCAGTGTCCTCCTCGTATATTTTTTGGGGACAAATTAAATGCTTATCAAATTAAACTGTGAGCCCCTAGCACTGTGGTCCAAAAACAAACTATGGTTATACCAAATTTAGTAAATGTTCACCAAATTTAGTAAATGCTCTCCAAATATATAATATGACATTTATGCGACAATACTATTCTTTGGTTAGCAGAATTATATGCCCCAAACACGGGGTTAGGGTTAGGATTAGGATTAGGGTTATATTACGAAAATTTACTGTTTGGGGGGAGACAGACACATTTCTTAACTGTCAAATACTTTACGAAAATAATGAGAACTCAATATGTGGTTATCACTTTATGATTATTAGGTGGTTTAAAATTTGGTGAACATTTACTATTTTGGGGAAGCAAAAGTATTTTTTTTTTTTTGAGGAACATTTTCATTAAATTTGGTGATCACTTAAATGTGAGCCATATTTTTTGCCAATTGAAGGCTTAGCTTTTTGTCAGACCCTTACAGATAACTATAGTTTGCGCTCTTAATAAGTTTAGTAGTTCATTCTGTGTTATGGTGTTTTATTTTGTGCTGGCTCTTCTTTGTTAGTTTCCTTTTTAATTGTATATGCATTTAAAATTTTGTGAGCTGTCCCAAGTCATTGTTGAGAAGAGTGGGATATACATTTTTAAATAATGTATTTATCAGCCTAAATTCTCAATTGGAAATGATTGGTCGTAATGTTAAGGTAAAAGAATAGGGGCAGTTCGCTGTCAAAACAGAAATGTCTGGCATTCATGTCCAGTCTGCTGCTGATCTCTGATATCTTAATTCATGTGCTATAGCAGTGGTTCCCAAGTCGTGCGTCACAGCCCACCACTCTGGGAGGCACTCAGCTATTCTCCTTTTAAGGGCCAGGGAGAGGGAAAAGGCAGCAGTGTGATCCCCAGGATTACACTACTGCCACAGGCAGAGGGATTCCTTTCTGACTTGCCCTTGGCAGCTGTGGTGTCTGGGCAGGGTGGGACTGCAGGGCTCCCCAAGCTGTGGAACATGTTTACAGTGCTATCATGACTCACTTCCGGTTTTGTGGTTGCAATCACGTTGTAGGCACATTTACAGTCCCCAGGGCTCCCCACTCTCCCTGAACATCCACCTCTGCCAGGTGTAAGTAAGAAACTAGCCCCTTAGGCCAGGGTAACAGTGTGATCCTAGGGATCTTGCTGCTGCCTTCTCCCCCCACCCCCAGCAGCCACTTACATGGCTCCAATCTTCCTCAGTTTTGGAACCACTATACAGATGATCATGCCTTTATTTTTTCCTTAGGTCTAGAACCGAAGCATAGAGTGAAGACTTCTCTTTGCAGTGCATGGACGGAAAGCCAATGCGCAGGTAGGATGCAGAAAGATACTTGGTTTGATGTGATATTGGCTCAATTCAGATATTGCACCAAACCATGGTTTATACGAACATAATTTAGCACTCAAGCTATGTTTGAGCTTTCAAACATAGAAGCAGCATATTTTACAGCTGCCTGTTGGGTATCAACTTCCATCTCCTCATACTCCTGTTTCTGGGAAGCATCTGTCTCCTGATATGGAGTGACAGATGTAACTGTTGTCAATTCAGATTTCACATCCAACAATAGTTAGCACTGACTATGGACTGAAGGGACCATGATTTCTGACTGTACTGTACTGACTGATTGCAAACTGTTGTTGCAAACTGAATTGCATTCAGACAATGCACCAAGCTTCCTTAACCATAGTTTGGTGTAATGTCTGAACTGAGCAAGTTCCTGGTAATTCCTACTGTTTTCCTATGAATAATTTGTCTTATTGTAAAAACCCAGCTAGTGATATTAAAGCTAAGAATGTTATGTGCCATAATAAACTTCTGGCTTTGGCTCTCTTGTTTAACTACTACAGTCATCTGAAGGTTTGCACTTCTTCACGGGTCACTCTGCATATTGAGACTACGCCTAAAACAAAACAGAGACAAATGGTTTACTTGTATGATCTGTGAGTAAACAGTTCAGGGGCCAAAAGGCAGAAGGTACCATATTGCCCCACTACCATTAAGAATCTTGGAGTCAGGGAGAGCACAAGAGAAACAATTATTTTTTATGTCAAGCACAGCTGATGGGGAAAGGCAAGAATAATACCATCATGCTGTATACTGTTGAATGCGGAATTTCACCAGGAATTCAGTGGAAAACAACGGAGTGTAATGTCTCTGTTCTAGCAAAGGTTATGGCCACAACAGTAAAAACCAAAAATAAAACTTCTTTTGCAAAAATTGCGGTTTTTAAAATGCTGTATACTGTTGTATGCGGAATTTCACCAAGAACTCAATGAAACACAAACAACCCCCCTAGAGTGTAATACCCTAATGCTAGCAAAAGTTATAGCCAAAAAGACAAAAAAAATTGCCGTGGGGTATGTGTCAAAAAATTAAGTAGCCCCGGGTGCAAAATGCCCTAGCTACGCCACTGACACTCAGAAAAGGAATACAGCAAGAGTAAGGTCTGCAGCTTCCAGGATGGCTTCACCCAGCTTTCTGCAACTCACCTGACATCAGGTCGCAACCCACCAAGTGGGTCCTGACCCACAGTTTGAGAAATACTTGCTTAGGATTTAATGACCTTCATGGCAATCATGAGTTTTTCTTTGGGTAACTCATCTCTATGCTAATAATAATAATAATAATACCAGTATTTATACCAATAATAATAATACCAGTATTTATCTGGTCATTGGATTTCTCCTTACTTTAATCAAAGCCCATATAGGGGTTGTTACAATCACAAGTTCTAATCTTTCATAGATCGCTACAGTCAGGTAGTATCCTTCATAGCCTGGCATCTCTCTGGCTCCACACACTTCTATTCCACGCATGGCTTGACAGGCACTCCTCCACTCTCACTGGAAGGGTCGTCCTCTCACCCTTCTCACCAGCTGGAGAGACTTGTCTCTGCCAGCAGCGTTTATCGGCAGTTCACGGTTACTTCCAGCTGACTCGAACTGCCATCTGAGGTGACCTTCAGGCTTCAGAAGGGGCAACTCTTCCACTTGGCCCGACACTCCTGCACTATGGCATGTCATACTTTAAATTTAGTATTTTATATTGAACAGGAAGAAGGTAATCTATGGAAGGCATAGCTAAGTACACTTCTTTGTGATGGATCATCATTTAGCAAGATTACCACTGCAAAGATTTTACATTTGTCTGCAATTAAGTGCAACTATGAACGTAGGAAACTGTTTTACACTGTCAAACTATTAGTCTACCTAGCTCATTATCCTCTGCACTGGTTGGCATAAGACAGGTGTCTTTTCCAGCACTACCTGGATCCTGGGGACCGAACCTGGAGCCTTCGCTACTTTCTTCTGTGACAGGAGAAAATATGTCTGTAATGATGCTATGGAATATAATGGAATTGGGGATCACACATATTGTACAAATCAAAATTTATGGTAGTCATTACCCTGTCCTTGCCCGTGGAATTCTATGCATATTTACTCAAAACTAAGTGTTGTGTTTGGGGCTCATGTGTTATTTTGTTGAAAATCACTCTTACCTGACATTTGCAATCTAAATGCTGTATATAACATTTGGTAGTAGTATTCTACTTTCCAGTTTGTAATCACTCCTCATTCAGGTGAACTCAGTCTTCTTCCAAACATATCAAAAATAGATATCATGTTGGTCCACATAACTTAAAACAGATGAGAGTTCATCTAAATTCAAAAATATCTATACAGTCATCCCAGAAAGTTTTATTTTGTTCTATTAGAAGAGTAGCTTATAGTTCCCATCCTGATTTTTAGATGCTCTTATCATGACTTTGACTTTCTGACCATCTTGCCATTTTAATTTTTTTTAGTGCTTTCTTAGAAATGTGCTCAACCTACAGTACGTCCAGCCTTCCCTATAAACTGTGCAGCTGCGCAGCTCTAATGGAAGCCCCCTGCAATTTTCCATTCAGCCTTCTAGAGATTGGTGATGGCATCATTACCAAGCGCTCCAGAGCCAACCCTGTGTAGCTACGGTAGAGCTCTGCACACTTGGGGAAGGAGGAATTAGAGGAAAGATTGCCTACATCTAGTCTCTAGTCCTTATGTGATTCCCGGCTATTTGATATCATACTGTATTGCATTTGGCTTTAAAATAAAGGTATATATAAATGAGTGTTGCAGTGCATGGTATGGTGCTGATAGATACTTTTATTGCTCCATTTTTCAGTAATTCTGGTCAAAAGCTTTGTGAGAAGAAAGACAGGAGATGTGGCTCCAGCCTCTCCCGTCGGCTGCAGATTCTTCTGATCTAATACCTGTTGGCATCTCTGTTCTTTTAATCATTGATCTCATTGGTATTTTCTTTTGCCAGGTGTACCAGTAATCGAGCAGGAGAAACCGGAATGGATGTAACAAGCCGCTGCACTCTTGGAGATCCCAACAAGCTGCCAGAAGGAGTGCCACAGCCTGCTCGCATGCCTTACATCTCGGACAAGCATCCTCGGCAAACACTGGAGGTCATCAACTTGCTACGGAAGCACCGTGAGCTGTGTGATGTGGTGCTGGTTGTGGGGGCCAAGAAAATTTATGCCCACCGGGTGATCCTGTCAGCCTGCAGCCCTTACTTTCGTGCAATGTTCACAGGGGAGCTTGCAGAGAGCCGACAGACTGAGGTAGTGATAAGAGACATTGATGAAAGGGCCATGGAGCTGCTGATTGACTTTGCATACACTTCCCAAATCACAGTAGAAGAGGGCAATGTCCAGACCTTACTGCCAGCTGCCTGCCTCCTCCAGTTAGCTGAGATCCAGGAGGCCTGCTGTGAGTTCCTGAAAAGGCAGTTAGATCCTTCCAATTGCCTTGGCATCCGAGCATTTGCTGATACCCATTCCTGCCGGGAGCTTCTGAGAATTGCTGACAAGTTCACCCAGCATAACTTTCAAGAGGTAAGTGATTCTATACCTGACCAATGCATGTGGTAAAGAGAATAATATAATTTTGTATTGCCAGAGAAGAATTGCATTTTTGAACACTTTCCACTTTAAAACTATCAAAACTCCATGAAAAATTGGCACAGGGGAAAGAGGTTAGGCTTGTGTCATTCTCTCAAGTCTGCCAGGCTTTTTTTTTTACTTATAAGGAATTTATAAGGGAAAGCATTTGAAAATAGCATTCCCCATTTGCAGGCTGTGGATTTTCAGAAGGCATTTGACACAGTCCCTCACCAAAGGCTACTGAGAAAACTTCACAGTCAGGGAATAAGAGGGCAGATATGGGTTAATAAGAACATAAGGACATAAGAAGAGCCCTGCTGGATCAGGCCAAAGGCCCATCTAGTCCAGCTTCCTGTATCTCACAGCGGCCCACCCCAGGTGCCCCAGGGAGGCATGAGACAACAAGATGCTTGGATCCTGTTGCCACTCCCTTGCACCCGGTACTCTGAAGTAGCCCACCACCAATGTAAGGAGGTTGCACAATCCATCATTGCCTATAGCCCACGATGGACCTTTCTTCCAGAAATCCGTCCAATCCCCTCTTAAAGGCATCTAGACCAGATGCCATCACCACCTCCTGTGGCAAAGAGTTCCAGAGATTAACTTCCCGCAGGGTAAAAAAGTACTTCCTTTTATCTGTTATAACTCTCCCAACCCTCAGTTTTAGCGGATGCCCCCTGGTTCTGGTGTTTTGAGAGAGGGAAAAGAACATCCCTCTATCGACTATCCCTTCCGTGCATAATTTTGTATGTCTCAATCATGTCCCCCCTCAGGCGCCTTTTTTCTAGGCTGAAGAGCCCCAAACGCTGCAGTCTTTCTTCATAAGGGAGGTGCCCCAGCCCTGTAATCATTTTTGTCGCTCTCTTCTGCACCTTTTCCATCTCCATCTCCACCATTCCGTCCTTTTTGAGGTGCGGCGACCAGAACTGTACACAATATTCCAGGTGTGGCCTTACCATCAATTTGTACAATGGCATGATAATATTGGCTGTTTTATTCTCAACCCCTTTTTTAGTTACCCCAAGCATGGAATTGGCCTTCTTAATTGCTGCCGCACACTGGGTTGATACCTTCATTGAATTGTCCACCAGCACCCCAAGATCTCTCTCCTGAGCTGTCACAGACAGCTCAGAACCCATTAGCCTATAGGTGAAGTTTTGGTTTTTTGCCCCAATGTGCATCACTTTACACTTGTCTACATTGAAATGCATCTGCCATTTTGCTGCCCATTCCCCCAACTTGGAGAGATCCTTCTGGAGCTCTTCACAATCCCTTCTGGTCTTCACCACCCGGAAAAGTTTTGTGTTATCCGCAAATTTGGCCACCTCGCTGCTTATCCCTGTCTCCAGGTCAGGGTTAAGAATTGGTTGGGAAGCAGTGTGTGTGTGTGTGTGGGGGGTGTCAATGGGCAATTTCACATTGTTGATTGGTGAAAAGCAGAGTGCCCCAAAGATCTATCTTGGGCACCACTGTTTTTAACTTGTTCATAACTGACCTGGAGACAGGGGTAAGCAGCAAGGTGGCCAAGTTTGCAGATGGCACTAAACTTTTTCAGGTGGTGAAAACCAGAAGGGATTGTGAAGAGTTCCATAGGGATATCTCCAAATTGGGGGAATGGGCAGCAAAATGGCAGATGTGTTTCAATGTAGACAAGAGTAAAATGATGCACATTGGGGGGAAAAATCAAAACTTCACATAGCTAATGGGTTCTGAGCTTTCTGTGACAGATCAGGAGAGAGATCTTGGGGTGCTAGTGGACAACTTAATGAAAGTGTCTAACCAATGTGCAGCAGTGGTAAAGAAGGCCAATTCCATGCTTGGGATAATTAAAAAAGGGGTTGAGAATAAAATGGCCAATATTGTTATGCCACTGTACAAATCGATTCCACATCTGGAGTACTGGGTACAGTTCTGGTCACCACATCTCAAAATAGATATAGAGGAACTAGAGAAGGTGCAGAAGAGAGTGACCAAAATGATTATTGGGCTTGGGCACCTCCCTTATGAGGAAAGGCTACAGTGTTTGGGGCTCTTCAATCTAGAAAACAGGTGCCTGAGCGGGGTCAGGATTGAGACGTACGAAATTATGCATGGGATGGATGAAGTGGATAGAGGGATATTCTTTTCCCACTCTCACAATACCAGAACCAGGGGACATCCACTAAAATTGAGTGTTGAGAAAGTGAGAACAGTTAAAAGGAAATCCTTTTTTACCGAGTGGGTAATTAATCTGTGGAACTCCTTACCATAGGAGGTGGTTATGGTGTCTGGCCTAGGTGCCTTTAAAAGGGGACTGGACAGATTTCTGGAGGAAAAGTCAGTCGCAGGCTACGGGCCGTTATGGGTACTGCAAGCTTCATACTTTAGAAGTAAGCTATCTCAGAATGCCAGATGCAGTGGAGTGGCAGCAAGATGCAAGTATGTAGTTGTCTTGTGTGTTCCCTGAGGCATCTGGTGGGCCACTGTGAGATACAGGAAGCTGGACTAGATGGACCTTTGGCCTGATCCAGTGGAGCTGTTCTTATGTTAAGAGGTTCAATCCAGAATTCTACCTTGCTAAATTTAAATAATATACCTTGCTAACAGACCCAACCATTTTATCTGTGTTGCCTAGGCCTTGCTTCATTTTTGGGGGTGGTATGCACTGTGTAGGTCTTGCTTCATTAATTTGCATCATCACATTTTGGTAATTGACTGTCTTCTTTTTGATGGGTCCTGGTTGCAAAGAGAAGGAAGTTTTAAGGCAGGAACTTTGAGCTAGCTGTTTGAAACATAATAATAAGGGGTAGGCACCTCTGTGCCATAAAATCTCTGCTCTACCTAGCCACTGCAGTTCTACCACCTCATTGTCCTGCATATATAGGCCTGGTGTGAAATCTCTTTGTAAGCCTTCTCCTGTTATAAATCAGTAAGTTTAATTTACTTTCACACAGAAGTGCAACATTGGATATACATGAGCTATTCTGCAACCTTAGAAAGCTACCTGGACCCATTTAAAGGTGGCTTTTGGTTTTCACAATTGAAAACCAAAAGTTGCCTGTATTTGACTCTGGTGGATGAAGGCCGCGTGTGGTTGCATGCAGAAAGCCTCTGAACCCAACTGTAGCTCAGCTCTTGTTGGGTTCAGGGGGTGGGTTCCAGGCTTCATTCTGAGGCCCACAGCTGTAGCATGCTGAAGCCTGTAGAGGCCATAGTTCTGAGGTGACCCAGAAGTGTCGTCACTTCCAGGTCACGAGGCTCAGTGGCAGTTGTGCCTCACAGTGGTTAATCACCACCACATGTCCCTCCCCCCCCCCTTATTTAACTGTAGAAAAAAAGGGCAGAGCAAGACAGCAGGGCAGGGGATTCTTCCAAGAAGCAACACATACATAGCAGCACCCAGCAATAAATACAGCCCTCATGGTCCTGGCTTCTCTCCCACTTCTGCCCCCATATTTGTGGGGGGAAAAAATCTCTAGAGCAAGGCTGCAGGGCCGGTCACCAGAACTTCTAAGAAAGCACCCATGATGCTCCAGGGAGGAGAGGGAGCCATCTTTCACTTCATTTCCTTTTCCTCGGTGCTTTGCCTATTCTGTTGCAGTTTCACACCACACACTCCAGAACTAGTGGAAACTGGCAT